>DF358841.1:0-27036 GCA_000787875.1 Solanum virginianum | reverse complement strand
ATCTTTTGTAAGGGTGATGAGCATCAAGGAAAGGTATGTTTCCAACTGTTTGTTCACCTAATATCTCTGTTACATTCTGATATTTGAAGTTTTTCAATGCAGAGATATTCACTACTTGTTCATACTAATTGTCTGGTCCTGAAAAAATTACTGGCAAGCAGTAGAATGGTCAGCCAGGTGAGGCTCCAGTGCAACTGAAACAGAGCTTCTTTACTTGCTAAGCATGGTTCATGGCTTTTCTATTATCTTCTTGTTATTTATTTTTGTTGTTATTGTAAGCCAACAAGGCCAGAGACAGTGCCAAATTGTACAAAAAGGGATGTGAGTGGTACTTTCAGTTTGGTCTCTTGTTTTACACGTGCATTGCACTATCCATTACCAAAACCTCTTCTACTTTTAGTGGCACGTATATTTCGCTCTATTCCATTAATTTCCCCTAGCTTCCATACCCATTTCTTCCTTCCTTCTTTCAATGCTCACACTGGAAGAGGTCCACAACATAGTTTTGGCTTCCATGGCTCTGGTCAAAATAGCATAGTTTAGCTGGCTTGAAAGAGCTCTCTCTATAAGCTGGCCTGAAAGAGTTCTCTCTATCTGATATCTATGGCACATGAGCTTGGGTCCTGAAAAATTACTCGCAAGCAGTAGAATGGTCAGCCAGGTGAGGCTCCAATGCAACTGAAACAATGCTTCTTTACTTGCTAAGCATGGGCCATGGCCTTTCTATTATCTTCTTGTTATTTATTTTTGTTGTTATTATAAGCCAACAAGGCCAGAGACAGAACATTGCCAAATTGTTCAAAAAGGGATGTGAGTGGTACTTTCAGTTTGGTCTCTTGTTTTACACGTGCATTGCACTATCCATTACCAAAACCTCTTCTACTTTTAGTGGCACGTATATTTCGCTCTATTCCATTAATTTCCCCTAGCTTCCATACCCATTTCTTCCTTCCTTCTTTCAATGCTCACACTGGAAGAGGTCCACAACATAGTTTTGGCTTCCATGGCTCTGGTCAAAATAGCATAGTTTAGCTGGCTTGAAAGAGCTCTCTCTATAAGCTGGCCTGAAAGAGTTCTCTCTATCTGATATCTATGGCACATGAGCTTCACATACTATCTTTCAGAGGCCGGAATTGGATTTATAAGTTGAGTAGCTAGGCGATGACCTTGGGGCTATCCGTTTATAAGGTCCGAACCTTCCCTGAGAAGCAAATTTTGTTTTAGACGACGCATTACATTCAATATGATGAGAGTATTTTCGTTGTGCACCTATTACTATCTTCCATTCAGGAAAATCAAATTCCTAGATTGTCATTGTGCTACTCATAAATAATCAGATATGCGTGCATTCTCAGATTGAGCATATCTAGATCTGCTTTTGATGAACACCCCAACACCAGCGGTACGTGCTCTGGATCATCATGAGGACTTGTATTATGATAGTAGGCGGCACAATTAACTTTCCAAGTGCTTACATGCTCGGGGCCCTCTATAAGGTATGAAGTTTTTTCCCTTGCTTGAAATGACAAATTATGTTTAAGATGATCAGCTACATTGGTGCCACAATTTTTTCCCCAGATGATCATTTAGCAACTCATAAAATTCTTCCTGCGCAGACCAAGACTACTCTTAATACATTTTCCCTCTAGGATAAATGTAAATCCTCTATCCTCTGGTAATTCAATATGGACGCAATATATATATATATATATATATATATATATATATATATAGCAGATGATACATAGTCAAATCCAAGTTTGCATTTGTGTCAATTTTTTCGCCTTCGTATCAACTTTTTCTTCTGATCTCTTTTCTTTTGCTTTTCCTATTTTTCTTTTATTGTCAGATATTAGAAATCAAATATGAGATGTTCTATGTCTGCTGAGGCTAAATTTCATATATCGAACCACATGCCGCTATGTTATGATATAAATTTCTTGTCATCTTAATCCATATATATCTTGCTACACTAGTAAAGTATGTTTTGACAATACAATGTCGACCATAAGTGGGTGAAACTGCTAAGAGTAAGGAACAATCCACAAGGTAGTAGACAACTTGCTGAATAAAAGAGAAAACTAAACGACTTTTCAAACTAAAGACGCTAATGGGGTAATATTCTCCACATAACTGCTAACAGATATTAACCTAAATAGATAAGGGGGCAGTAAAGAAGTTGGGGCACCAATAGTGCTTGCTGTTGCTAAAACAATGTTTCCGTACTTTGTCCTGTCAATCGTCCCTGTTTCAATCAAGGCAACTTTCTCTGTTTCGGGATAATCCACAAGTTTCGTGAAAACCTTGTTAAGGCCATCGTATATTACATTGAAATCTTCACGGCTCCAGCCCCAGCCCCTATGGCTATGGATAACCAGTTTTCCCCGTAATGCAGTTTGCATTATATTGAGCCTCTTATCTTTTATGCGTGGAAGATTCCCAAACTTCTCCTCTGTAAAATTGAAGCAGACGAAAGTATCAAGTGCATAAAGAAACCCATGAAGGTAAATATGCCTAGTACGACTAATAAAACAATTTGTTGGCACAATGATTCTTCTCCAGGAATTGGTTCCTAGAGTTAGAATCCTAGTCACTCTTCGGATTTTGTTTTCCATAAAAATATGGAGCAACTTGTATTTTCCCGTTACCATATCGTGGAAGATTCCCAAACTTCTCCTCTGTAAAATTGAAGCAGGCGAAAGTATTAAGTGCATAAAGAAACCCATGAAGGTAAATATGCCTAGTACGACTAATAAAACAATTTGTTGGCACAATGATTCTTCTCCAGGAATTGGTTCCTAGAGTTAGAATCCTACTCACTCTTCGGATTTTGTTTTCCATAAAAATATGGAGCAACTTGTATTTTCCCGTTACCATATCAAATCCCAGAAATACATTAGGATACTTTACGTCGTCGTGATCCATAGAAAAAACAGGCAAAGCCTTTATCTCCCTCGTGGCATTGAACAAATAAACTTGAGCATCTTTAGAGCTATACAAACAAACAAGGCCATTGCAATGATTTGAACATATAAACATATCTTTATAGTAGAAACATTGGGTGAGTTCTAAAGAAAATCCTTCTAATGGTCTTTGCTTCTTTGCAGTGATAATTAAAGCTATAGTCATCTTCTACTTCCAGTTCAAACAGAAGGCGGGTGGCAGAGGGACGGACTTGAGAACGGGCTAGGTGCAATTTGGAGAAGCTGGGATGTCTGATCCAAGTATTCCAAACTTTGCAAACACACTTGAATCGCATAACCGATTTGGCAGGAAGCCATGATAGAATCTCCACTGTTACGTCTCCACAACCAAGCTCCTCCATTGAGAATTTGCCTTAGTACCTAAATATTCCCATAAAGTTATATAGAATAAGTTTTCATTATTTGGGTTGGATTCTCAAGAGGGATTTTAAGGCAAATTTTCAATATTTGTCAGGTTGGAATACTATTTCCGACGACAGTTGTAGACAAATTAGGATTCCCATAAGTAATTGTTTTAATAAGAAGTTTGATCCTACTAAATTTTGCCTAATTCTTTATCTATATTTAATTTATTAGTCACAAATTAATTAAATTTTTGAGATTTTTTTTAATATTCAAAATAATTAAATTGTTCAATGTTAAAAAGGAATGAATTTTTTTTTTCATATTTGTTCTTTTATTTATTGAAATTTTATATTTTTTAGGAGATAAATTACACTATATATTTATGATTTCACAAAGGGCAATAGTGAAAAGTATGATATAAATTTTGTCTTTGAATGTTTTTCTTTATACGTGTGCATTAACTCACAAATTTAGTTAATATGAGATAGAGAGAGTATTATTTTAAAATTATGAAGGTGCCAAAAATGTTTTTTGAATTTTTTTCTTCCTATTTTGTGAGATTTTACGAGATATTTTATTATTTATTTTTTAATTTTTTATTGTTGAAGACGCTTTAGAAATGCCAATTTTTCACCATTTTCCTCAAATTTAATTATTTTAATAATATTAACTATAATCTTGAAAAATTAAAGAGTTCTAAAATATAAGGTACGAGAAAAATATTAGGAGAATTAACGTAGGTAGTATTTTTTTTTTTGTTTAATGTACTTGAAAAAAAAGAGATCCTAAAATATATGGGAAGAAAAAAATATAAGGAGATTTTCATTTTCCTTGTATAGGAGGAGTTCTAAAATCTACAATAAAAGAAATATATATATATATATATATTAAATGCTATTAGAATAATCAAAATATTACTATCTCTTGTCCCTTTTATATGTAATTTTTACTATAAATATATGATTCTTAGTACTCCTTTCGTTCCTTTTATAGTATGTTCCTTAATATATCTTATATCACAATATCAATGCATAAATTACACGTTTCTTTCTATTTTGTCCTTGATAGTTAATGACTTTAAAAATAAATATTCTTTGACCAAGTAAAAGAACTAAAAAGATAATTACTATTAAATAAGGATAAATGAGTAAATTCAACTATTTTCTTAATGCAAGTGTCATTTCAAAAGGTGACATATAAAAAGAAATGAAGGGAGTATATGCCATACACAAAATCAATGCATCTCACAAAATCAATGCATAAATGACATTGTTCTTCCTATTTTACCCCTAATAGTTAATGAACTTTGAAAAAATATATTTGACCAATTAGAAGAACTACAAAAGCAATTAATGTATATTACATAAGAGTGACATAGTTAAGTCATTTTTTTCTAAATGCAAGTATAATTACAAAAGGTGACGGACCAGAGGAAGTAAATTAATAAGAAAATTTCAAATTTGAGATGAAAGAATAAAAATGTGACCAAAAGGTTTTTTCCTTAGGTGTCGTTTGGTGTAAGGGATAAATGAAAATAATCCACGGATAAATGAAAATAATCCCCCCTTAAATATTCGTTTGGTTAGTTTAGAAGGGATAACTTATCTCGGGACCAATAAATAGTCCGAGGATAAGTTATCCCCTCTAGGGATGGTATAATAATCCCATGACAAATTGTCATGGGATAAATTTATAAAATGACAAATATACCCTTTCCTTTATTAGTTTTTATACCTTATTTTGTATATATATATTTACGTTGTTTTTAATACAATATATAATAATATTCAAAACCTTCGCTCCTTATTTTTATAATACTTCTTCATATTTTTCTATTAAAAAATTACACTATATAGTATAATTTTTATTGACTAATTATTATGTTTTTTATATTTTGATTTTTCATAATCCTTTTACTTTAACAAACTTAAAAATGCAAGTTCTATTTTTCAATTAATTTTTTAATAAAATTTTATTTTAAATGCATATGATATTATTGTGAAAATACACACCTAAAAATATTTAAGATATATGAGAGATTTATTTTAAAAATGAATATTGAATAACTAAAGTTAGCAAAGAAAATATATTAAAAACTAATAAAGTAAAAAATATTTTTATAAATATTCATAATATTCTTAAAATTTATCCAACACACCAAACACTCAATAAGAAATAATGTTTATATAACTTATTCCATCATTATTAATCCGAACATAATTTATGCTATTATAACTTACATGGAAACCAAACAACTTATAATTTATATTATCTACTCAAAGTTTGAAAACCCTAAACCCGCCGCATCTCTCTGTTTAATTTCTTCTCCATTAGCGTACGGACACTAAATTGGGGAAAAAATGATTTCAAGAGCAGCCATTTTCAACTCGAAGAAGCTCCTCGCTGTTTCGCCTACCCCATTATGCTTAAGATCAATATCCTCAGAATCCATCAACAAGCATGATCAAATTCCAACAGGTAACAATCTTAAACCCCAAGAAAAACTGGAAGATCTTATTTGCAGAATGATGTCTACTCGCGCCTGGACTACACGTCTACAGAATTCCATTAGAAATGTTGTTCCTTTCTTCGATCATGAACTCGTTTACAATGTCTTACACAGTGCCAAAAACTCTGAACATGCCTTGCAGTTCTTCAGGTGGGTTGAAAGATCTGGTCTTTTTAGGCATGATAGAGAAACCCATTTCAAGGTTATTCAAATTCTTGGTAGAGCTGGAAAACTTAATCATGCTAGGTGTATACTTCTTGATATGCCTAATAAGGGTGTTGATTGGGATGAGGATTTATGGGTTTTGATGATTGATAGTTATGGTAAAGCTGGGATAGTTCAAGAGAGTGTTAAGTTGTTTCAGAAAATGGAAGAGTTAGGTGTTGAAAGGACTGTTAAATCTTATAATGCCTTGTTTAATGTGATAACCCGTCGAGGACGATATATGATGGCCAAGAGGTATTTCAATAAGATGGTTAATCAGGGTATTGAACCTACTGGACATACGTATAATCTTTTGATTTGGGGCTTCTTTTTATCGTCAAAGGTGGATACTGCAATTAGGTTCTTTGAGGATATGAAGAGTAAGGAGATCATGCCTGACGTAGTAACTTATAATACTCTGATTAATGGCTTTAACCGGGTTAAGAAAATAGAAGAAGCCGAGAAGTACTTTGTGGAAATGAAAGCAAGGAATATAGAGCCAAACGTCATCAGTTATACGACGCTGATTAAAGGATATACTTTGGTTGGGCGAATAGATGATGCATTGAGATTGTTTGAAGAGATGAAGAGTTTTGGTATTAAACCAAATGCTATTACTTATTCAACACTGTTACCTGGTCTTTGTGATGCTCAGAAAATGTCTGAAGCTGGAGTGATTTTGAAAGAGATGGAACAGAAGTATATTGCACCCAAGGATAACTCTATCTTCATAAGGTTAATCTCTGGACAGTGTGAGGCAGGTGATTTGGATGCTGCAGCTGATGTTCTGAAAACTATGATCAGGCTAAGTGTTCCCACTGAGGCTGGGCATTATGGTGTCCTAATTGAGAATTTCTGCAAAGCTGGTATCTATGATCGAGCCGTCAAATTTCTGGATAAGCTTATTGAGAAAGAAATCGTCCTGCGACCACAGAGTAGTTTGTCGATGGAACCAAGTGCATATAACCTTATTATTGATTATCTATGCAATAATGGTCAGACAGGCAAGGCTGAAACTCTTTTTAGACAGTTGATGAAAACTGGGGTTCAAGATCCTGTTGCCTTTAACAATCTTGTCTGTGGGCACTCAAGAGAAGGGTATCCTGATTCGGCGTTTGAACTTTTGAAGATTATGGGCAGAAGAAAGGTTCTTTCTGATGGTACTGCTCACAAATCGCTTGTTGAGAGCTATCTGAAGAAAGGGGAGCCTGCTGATGCTAAAACCGCTTTGGACAATATGCTTGAACATGGACATGATCCGGACTCGTCGTTGTATAGATCAGTGATGGAGAGCCAATAAATAGTCCGAGGATAAGTTATCCCCTCTAGGGATGGTATAATAATCCCATGACAAATTGTCATGGGATAAATTTATAAAATGACAAATATACCCTTTCCTTTATTAGTTTTTATAGATAGCAAGTCGAGTTATGAAAATCATGTTGGAGAAAGGAGTGAAAGAACACATGGATTTAATTTCTCCCATATTGGAAGCCCTCCTCATGAGGGGCCATGTTGAGGAGGCCCTTGGAAGAATCGAATTGTTGCTACAAACCAGTCTCTCACCTGATTTTGATGGTCTTTTGTCAATTCTATGCGAGAAAGGAAAGACTACTGCTGCTTTGAAGCTGTTAGATTTTGTTTTAGAGAGAAATTGTTGCATCGATTTTTCAAGCTATGATAAGGTCCTGGATTCTCTTATAGCTGCTGGGAAGACACTTAATGCCTATTCTATTTTGTGCAAGATGATGGAAAAAGGAGGAGTTAAAGATCACAAGAGCTGTGAAGAGTTAATTAAGAGCCTCAATAATGAGGGAAACACAAAGCAAGCAGATATTCTAAGAAGAATGATACTCGGAAAGGAAATAACCCTTGACAGCAAGAAAGGGAAGAAAAAGGCAGCCATTGCTACCTGAATCATGTAATTTTGCTGTAGGTTACAATTTTGAATTTCTAAATCACATTGTGACATTTCTGAAAGATGATGACTGGATTCTTTTTTTTTTGCTTTGCAGAATAATATGAGAAGCCATTTGACAATTTCCCTTTTTAAGCTTTTGTCATTTTGAAGTCAGATATTAATCTTTTATGTATGAATCTATCTTTTAGATGTTAAATTGGCTACTTGTGGGATTCCATTGGTTATGCTATTGTATACATAAATATTCTGTCCATATTTTTTAGGATGAGCTGAGTTGAATAATCTGATCTAACAAAATTTTTGAAATTTTATTTGAAAGGTGCTTTATATGTAAATATATTTACTTGAAATGATAACTGATTAGTATAGCTATATTATTATGTAAATATTTTTTAAATCCAGGCTAATTATGTTTTTTCCCCAATTGTTTATCTCATAATATAGTTGTTATTCATAGCCTTTTGTTTATCTTCATGCTCATGTATACTACCTGGTATATGGTAGGGGTATTAAGCCCAAATCGCCTCTGTTTATTTATTAGCTCAATTCAATTTATTTCAATCTATTTAAAATTAGATTGATATTCAATTCGAATTGACTTGAGTGAAATTTTGTTAAAATATTTTAAACACACTTTTTCTTTTAATTTGATATGTTCTATATAGCTATAATAAAGAAAATATAATTTAATTAAGTACTAAAATATTGAAAAAGAACAAATAAAATAAGAAAAATTTAGTAAAAATTGGTTCTTGACAAAATTTAGTAAAAATTGGTTCTTGACCCGCTCTATAACTCCTTACTCAACTCGTTTTGACCCAAGCAAATTTGGGTTGGATTGAAGTCTTGATCCATTTGTTATCTTGATCCATTATAATCCGCTCAAATTTAATCTAACCCGCCCAATTATCACTCTTAGAACTTAGTATATGGGTCCTTATAAAATAACTACTTTTGATGGAAACAAGTATTTCTTAACTATAGGAGATATGACATGGATTTTTTTTGCTAAAACATAAATCTGATGTGTGTGTTTCCTTGAACCATTATCAACTGCTTTGTAATTATCGTGTCAAGTTAATAATGGATAATTTTTGTCAAACAAAAAAATATCAAATATCAATTAATAAAAATAATATGATAAGATAGTTATGTCAATTATTTACTTAATGAGGATATTAAGTTCATATATAGTTAGTAAAAATAAACAATACATATATATAAATTAGTCAAGAGTTTCGTGCTCGCACGGGCCTAACAAATATTTTTTATCTCAATTTTAGCGATGTGAATAGATTTTTTGTATGTATTTTAAAAATTTTAAGTTATTAATTATTAAACTCAAAAGCAGTTGAAGAAATATAATCAAGTTGCTTTGCAAATATTAAATTAAGAAACCTACAAGTTATTTTTGCGGATCCCATATAATAGTGACGAAGAAGGGATAGCTCAAACAGGCATGTTGGCAGAGAGTTGTCTGCTTATTCGCAAAATAATTTATCAAGACTAATATTGTAAAATTATAATTGAAGCACTTGAAGAAATATAATTAGGCTACTTTGAAAATATTATATTAAGAAACTCACAAAAAGAATTTATCAGGACTAATATTGTAAAATCGTAATTGAAGCAGGTGAAGAAATATAATTGAGCTGCTTTGAAAATATTAAATTAAGAAACTCATGAAAATGATTTATCAGGGCTAATATTGTAAAATCATAATTGAAACAGTTAAACAAATATAATCAAGCTGCTCTGAAAATATTAAATTAAGAAACTTAGAAAAATAATTTATCAGGGTTAATATTGTAAAATCATAATTGAAGCAAATACAACAACAACAACATACCTAGTGAAATCCCACACGTGGGGTCTGGAGCATAATTGAAGCAAATGAAGAAATATAATCAATCTACTTTAAAAATATTAAATTAATAAACTCACAAATTATTTTTGCGAATCCCGTATAATAGTAGAGAAAAAATAAATAACCAAAGCAGATATGTTGACAAAAAGGTGTCCGTTTATTTGCATTTCTTAATAAGTGATATATATATATTTGTCATGTGAATTTTTATATATCTATTAGAATTGTATACGTAACAAAAAAAATCAAATAATATTTTACTTTTAATAAAATTTCAGTAGTGCCAAAGACCTGTTAATGCTTATCCAATATTGTGAAAAGAGAAAAAAAGAAAAACAAGGAAACTTATTAAATAAAAAACCACGAGCGGCCAGGTGAATTGTGTGTTGAAACGACAAGTATACAATACTGTTTTGGCAACTTTGTCCTTTTTCCATTTGCTTCTGCAACCATTTCTAAAAGCTCTGTAATTGTATTCTCTTCACTATTTACCAACATGGCCGACCCAAGCTCGTAAGTTTTTTGGTTTCGTTTACTTGTTTGAATCACTGTTAGAGTTTAAATATATATCTGCCCTGCTACAATTGAACTTGTTTGATGATTACGTAGTTATATTTTTTAACTGTTCCAATTTTAGGAAAAACAATAAGAAGGATTTTTCGACTGCGATTTTGGAGAGAAAGAGATCTCCTAATCGCCTTATTGTTGATGAGGCCATAAATGATGATAATTCAGTAGTATCTATGCACCCTGCTAAAATGGAAGAGCTACAGCTCTTTCGAGGAGATACGGTCTTGCTAAAGGTTTGTTCAATTATCTTCTTTACCTTAATCTGCTTATTGTTGATTTCGTTAGTATCTCAGGAAGCAAACTTTCTTATGGATTTCAATTTTCTGACTTTGTGTGGTAATAGCTGTTAGTTCAATGATATGACTATGTTTCAAAAAGAACATTGATAAGGACTTTTTAGGTGGTGCTGATGGTCTCATTGTCATCTGGATATATTGTTTGTGAACGATCTAGTTTGACTTAACACAAAATTTAAAAAAATAAATAAAAACTTTTCAATTTTGTGATCGTATATTAAAGTTACGTGAAATGTATCAAAATATTTTTTAATTTTGTGGCTTTAAATATGCTAAAAGCAAAAGAGGTCATTCTTTTTGAAACATACTAAAATAGAAATTAGGTTATTTTTTTTAAATGGAGGGAGTATATAAGAAAGAAAGCTGAGAGAAACTTGTTTTGTAGGGGAAAAAACGAAAGGACACTGTTTGTGTTGTCCTTGCAGAGGAGCAATGTGAAGAACATAAGATCGGATTGAACAAAGTGGTTCGAGCGAATCTTACGATTCGTCTTGGGGATGTTGTATCTGTACACCAGTGTCCTGATGTTAAGTATGCCAAGCGTGTTCATATTCTTCCAATTGATGACACAATTGAGGGGGTGACTGGCAATCTGTTTGATGCCTACTTGAAGCGTAAGGGCCTCCATTTGTAATTTCTTCTGTGCTCAATATCCTCGTCATTTTTATTAGAGATGATGGTCAAACACATTTTCGCGTGTTTCCTACCTGAACCATCAAGTATTAGTGTTTTCTACCTCATCAAGACACGTTTCAAAATTAGTTTCAAAATTAATGAGTGATGGAATTTTATGGCAAATTAAGTTGTCATGCCTCTTTAGGTGATTGTATTCAAACACTTAGTCTAGTCAGTTTCGAGGTGTTCTTTTGATAAATTATTGGTGATAATTTAGGTAGGGAACGCAGCACCTGATGGTTCAGGTATGAAACCCGCAGATTAGTGATACTTTGTGTGGATTATCTCGTTTCACTAATGTAGATCATCTCATTGTTCATTTTACACCATCTTAAAAATCTGCTTGTATTTGCCATTGTTGACATACCAGCATACTTCTTGGAGTCTTACCGCCCAGTGAGGAAGGGCGATCTCTTTGTAGTCCGGGGGGGTATGCGCAGTGTTGAATTTAAAGTGGTTGAGACAGAGCCTGGAGAATACTGTGTTGTTGCACCTGATACAGAGATCTTTTGTGAGGGAGAACCAATCAAGCGTGAAGATGAGGAGAGACTAAATGAAGTTGGATATGATGATGTTGGGGGCATGAGGAAGCAAATGGCTCAGATTCGTGAGCTGGTTGAACTTCCTCTGAGGCACCCACAGTTGTTCAAGTCAATTGGTGTGAAACCACCAAAAGGTATTCTCCTGTATGGTCCTCCCGGATCAGGGAAAACCTTGATTGGAAGAGCTGTGGCAAATGAGACTGGTGCTTTTTTCTTTTTGATTAATGGGCCGGAAATAATGTCCAAATTGGCTGGTGAGAGTGAGGGTAACTTGAGGAAGGCATTTGAGGAAGCCGAAAAGAATGCGCCAGCAATCATATTTATTGATGAGTTAGACTCAATTGCTCCAAAGAGAGAAAAGACACAAGGTGAAGTTGAGCGGCGAATAGTTTCCCAACTTCTTACATTAATGGATGGGCTCAAGTCTCGATCTCATGTGATTGTCATGGGAGCCACCAACAGACCAAACAGTATTGATCCTGCTCTCAGGAGATTTGGAAGATTTGATCGGGAGATTGACATTGGCGTACCAGATGAAGTAGGGCGTCTGGAGATCCTACGGATTCATACTAAAAACATGAAGCTTGATGATAATGTGAGCTGATTTTCTGCTTGTTCTTATTGCTTTATATGTTTTACCTAGTTTTCTAGTTATGAACAGTTTCATCAAATTTTTGTTGATGCTGTCACAGGTGGATCTAGAGAGGGTTGCAAGAGACACACATGGTTATGTCGGATCTGATCTTGCTGCCTTGTGTACTGAGGCTGCACTGCAATGTATCAGGGAGAAAATGGATGTTATTGACTTGGAGGATGAGACTATCGATGCGGAAGTGTTGAATTCAATGGCTGTGACGAATGAGCATTTTCAAACTGCTCTGGGTGCTTCAAATCCATCAGCATTGCGAGAAACGGTGAGTTTATCTATTCCTTATTAAACCTTCCTTCTAGTGGGAGTTGACTGTTCATTGTCTCTCAATTGATAATGTTTCCTTTCACTACTTCTCGGTAACTCGATCTCCTTGTTTTCAGGTTGTGGAGGTTCCCAATACCTCTTGGGAGGACATTGGGGGGCTGGAAAATGTCAAGCGGGAACTTCAAGAGGTATGTGATTGCTAAATTAAGAGGCATATAATTGAAAAAAATTGATTTCGCTAAGGACTTTTTAGGTGGTGCTGATGGTCTCATTGTCATCTGTATATATTGTTTGTCCAAAACTTGGACAATAAGGAAGTACTTGATGATTGTTCCTATTGATATGAGATAACAGTTCATTAGCTTAGGTTAATAGTTTCAGCTCCAAAGGAAGGAAGAAAACACTTTTCGTTGGGGTGGAGGTGGTGTTTAAATTCTCTATTTGCGTCTTCTATATATACTGTTCTTACTTGAAAATCCACTTTGCTTGTGGCAGACTGTTCAGTATCCTGTTGAGCATCCTGAGAAGTTTGAGAAGTTTGGAATGTCACCCTCTAAAGGGGTACTTTTCTATGGACCGCCTGGTTGTGGCAAAACTTTACTTGCCAAAGCTATTGCAAATGAGTGCCAGGCTAATTTTATAAGCGTGAAAGGACCGGAGTTGCTTACGATGTGGTTTGGAGAAAGTGAAGCAAATGTTCGGGAAATATTTGACAAGGCACGACAATCTGCTCCATGTGTACTGTTCTTTGATGAACTTGATTCCATTGCTACGCAGGTAATACCTCAAAAACTCGAGCCTGTTATAGAGTTGTCTCTTTATTTTCGTCCCAATATTTCATATTTTCCTGATCCAACTCTTGTTGCTGCATATGTTCCTCTTTCAGAGAGGGAATTCAGTGGGAGATGCTGGAGGTGCTGCTGATAGAGTACTCAATCAATTGCTAACGGAGATGGATGGAATGACAGCAAAGAAAACAGTTTTCATCATTGGGGCAACAAATAGGCCAGACATTATTGACCCTGCATTGCTCAGACCAGGTCGTCTAGACCAGTTAATTTACATCCCCCTCCCAGATGAATCTTCCCGTCTTCAAATCTTCAAAGCATGTTTGCGTAAGTCCCCCATTGCAAAGGACGTGGATCTGTCAGCTCTAGCACGGTATACACATGGTTTTAGTGGTGCAGACATAACTGAGATTTGTCAGCGAGCATGCAAATACGCCATTAGAGAAAACATTGAAAAGGTGAGAGATGCTCCTTGCACATTAATATGTTATGAATTCCTTCAAGGAAGATTAGTGATGGTATACTTTCAGTATGTAAATTGCTGCTCCGTAGGTCATTTCTTTTTATTGTTCCAATTGTGATGGATGAATTCTACTCTGTTTTGATTGGTGAATGACAGGATATTGAGAGAGAGAGGAAGAGGAGCGAGAACCCTGAAGCCATGGATGAAGATGACACCGATGAAGTGGCTGAAATAAAGGCTGTACACTTTGAGGAGTCTATGAAATATGCTCGAAGAAGTGTGAGTGATGCTGACATTAGGAAGTACCAGCTTTTTGCTCAAACATTACAGCAATCACGCGGACTGGGAACTGAGTTCAAATTTGCAGAGCATGCAGCTAGTGCTACACCAACTGGGGCAGCAGCCGACCCATTCGCTTCTGTTAATGCTGCTGGAGATGACGATGACTTGTACAGTTAATAAGTTAACCTTGAGCCGCTTAATATATGTAGTGAATGTTGTTGAGGTTTACCTATTGAGAATAAGCTATCATAGACAAGGATGTTTGGGTGCTATATCTATGTTACTGTGTTGTGACTGTTGTATTAAAGAAATCTTAGTGATAATATGCACCTAAATGTTTTTTTTCCTTGTGGAGTAATGTAATGTGATGGGCTATAATAAAAATTGAGATGTGTCTGATAAATTGATCTCGTACTGCAAGATTTGATATGTTACTGTAAACTGACGGCCATACCCATTAAGAACCTAGTGTATGATTTAATACGAAATTTAAAAAAATAAAGAAGATTCTAATATACTAATATTGAGTTGCACCTCAATTTTGAATCAAAACACTAGATTTGGGCTTATAGTATCCATGTCAAGTAGGATGGACTGAGCCCAAAGATGAGCTTGGTCTAGCCCACAGTCTCTTACAATTCGACCAACATTTCTTCTTGGGATAATCATAGTATATGATCATTCGGCTAAAATAATTAATAATATAAATAGTCATTCACAATGTGTATTTCATGTATAGTCAAGCTATATTCAATTTTTGAGTGTATCATAATACATATTTTGTATTCAGTGTACAATTCATGTACAAGTAATCTACATTGTATAGTCAATGCATATTTTTTATGACTTTTAACTATTTTTTACGTAAATAAAACATGACGATATTTATTATAAATAAATTAGTTTATTGTGTATCTTTGAAATTATCCCCCTCTTCTTCTTACAACAACTAATTTAAACACGAAAAAGGTAAAGAATCATAAACCAAACTTATACGGCAAAGACGTCCAACATGGATGTGTTTGCTGCCATGAAATGTTTTCTGAAAAACAATTAAAAGAAGTCGAAAATTTCTACGTTCATCGAACTTAAAAAAGAAACAGAAACTTCAAAACACAGTTTATGACAATGTCTAGTACGTAGAAATTCTATGCTAGAATTATAACAACATTGGATTTAGAATTGAAATGTTTCTTTAATTTCTTTTGAATTTGAATTGGTAGATGTATTTTCTGGAAAAATAAGAAATCTTTCATGTATTCATGAATTTAAGAAGTAGGTTAAATGCATCTATAACCTGTAAATTTATAGCAAATTTCATTTAGACGCTTGAACTATAACTTGTTTCAATTGAGCACCTGAAAATAATAAAATGTTTTCTAAACATTTTTAGTTCAAAATTAAAATAAACCTAAAATTTTACAACTTATGACACTGTGGGGTTCACTGAATTACTCATGGGTGCTTCCTCACGTGACCACTATTTCATTTGAGTCCATTTCTTTTTTCAAAAAGACAAGTAATCATTCAATTTGATTGATTATTTAAAAATGGATCTAGATATTCATGTTATCAACACTTGTCTGCTTGTTATTTGCTCATCAAAATGTATACTTCGTTTAATAACAAAAATTACAAAAAAAAAATAAATTTAATTATGAACTTATAAAAAGATAAATAATTCACTAATTTTGATAAATTATTTATTTATAAAGGTCCTATGTAGAAATTCTACCACTAATTAGAATCCATGATAAATTAGAATTTTCCTTAGCGATGATAGAGTATTTTCTTAATTCAAATAAGGAAGAAGTAGAAGTTTATCAATTAACAAAAATTTTAGGAGTCTTTCCATAGCTAGAAATCCTTATTTTATCACTTCTTTTCATATATTTTAAAAGTCAATATTACAAATATAATTAAATAATAATAATTTTAAAAAAGATGAAAAAATAATTTTATCTAAAAAAAAATATTTTTAATAAAATACAAAAAATTCAAATTATATTATTAAAAATCTTCATATTTATCTTAACTTTTCAACAAATCGAAGATTCGTATTATTGGCGGATTATTCAAATTTTTGGCAGCAGATGGACGTTCCACTAATCAAGTGGGTCCATACTTATCCACAAATTTGTGGACACAAAAACACAAACCTTGGATTAAAACAATAGTTTAGTTAGTCAAAACAGTGACAATTCTTCTAATGCTAGAAAATCAGCTTGAAAGTTAAAATAAAGAGAAATAGACACTTATACTGCGAGGGTTAATTTCACGTACAATCACCAAATTCATTATTTATTAATATCAATGTCAAAAAATTGACTATGTACATCAACTTGAAAATCATTGAACTAAAATATACTCCTTCCGTTCAACTTTACTTGACTCCTATACTATTTTGAGATATTCAACAATACTTGTCTATAAAATCAAGAGACAATTTTTACACTTAATTCTTAATTTACCCTTATCATTAATTATAGTCATTTTCCTATTACATTTTTTCAAGACATCATATTTATTATATTCAAAGGGTAATTTGGTAAAAATTACTCCATCATTTATTACACCTTAATCCATGTGCTAAGTCAATAGGGGCCAACTAAAGTTGGACGGAGGGAGTAGTTATCTACAAAAATAACAGAAAAATCAAATTCCTAAAGACAAAAACAGTTTGTGGTTTCGACATAAACCCTGTTTTTGTCTTCCAAATTGGTAATGTTTTTGTAAGTTGTGTCGTACATGTATCTCTGTTACATAATGGGAGTTGAGGGGTCTTTTAAGTTATACTTTCTTTGTCCCATTTTATATGACACTATCCTAAAAGTAATGTTATCTTACTTAAATTGAAAATAATTTGCCTTTAAAATTCTCTTTTTACCCTTAATGAAATTAAACTCAATCACACAAATTTCTTAGAATGATTTTAGATCACAAGTTTCAAAAATCCTACTTTTTTTCTTAATTATCGTGTCAAGTCAAAAAATATCACATGATTGGATTGACAGAAACTTCTTCTATTAATCATTGCCCCAACCTCCCACTTTCAACTATCCCTACCGGCGGAGCGAGGAGTGCAAAGTTAAAATTATCTTTTAGATATAGTTGATGTGGGATCTTTTCGACTTTTGCTTCTTTATATTTTCAATCTCCTAGTGAAAATCATGATAGTGTTTCCTACTTTTATCTGTTGGCCCTTCAATTACAAGTTAGGAGATATACTGCGGTTAGCTCTCTTTTTCACTGTCTCTTATCATTACAAAGTTAGTTTAAAAGATCTGTCAATTGATATTTTGTACTTTGGAAAGCTTAAAAGAATTATGATTAACTACTTTCCAAGGTGCTTATATTCATTGGCATTTTGGCTTAACAAAATGCAGATCGACCATATCAATCATATAAAGATGTAACCTCTCTTGCATTTTCCATTATGACAGTTGAGTGAAGTGTTAGTAGTTAATGAAATATTGATAAGGACTTCATTTTCTCACATTCATGCACAACAGACCAAACATGTAAACGGTTTGCCATTAGACATATTCGACAAGATGTTAACAGTATACTTGCTCCTGAACAGTTATAGCACTATCATTACGAAAACCTGTTAAATTATTATCTGTCGTTCGTATTGTCAATCACTTCAAAATGCCAACCAATGGCTGCTAGCAGTTTTTCATTTCTCTTTGTTGTTATTTGAAGGCTGTTTGAATTGATAGTGTTAGTTTTCACTGCAAAGTAGGAAGATTAAGAAAATTTTGACTTTGCTGTACAACGGATTTCATTTGCTTAACAATTAAATAGACAAGAAGGATCCTTCTATCTAACTCTTTACGGTTGCTAATACTATCTAATTCAAAAGAATTAACATATCTATCATGACTATCACTCTTTTATTATTGGTTGCTGGTGCTATAGTTAACTGAGGAAGATGAGTGCGTAAGAGAGCAATTAAACGACCCTTGGAGGCGTAGCAACTGTGCTGGAGTCACAGATGAAGACGTGTAGGAATATGATGAAGCATCGGACATTTTTGAGGAGTTGTTCAATGTCTTTTTGGCTTCATTTCCTGTTGTATGCTCGTGGATAATTTCCTTGAGTAATGCCACCACATCTTTCATTGTTGGCCGATCATCAGCCCTATTACTAGTACACAACAAGGCTATTCCAAGGGCCTGAAGCATTTCCTGAATTTGTGTATCAGGATGTCCTTGTAATCTTGGATCAATTACGTCAACTGGATCTTTCTTGCTCTTTAGGTGGTCGTGAACCCATTGTATAACATGTTGTCCATCAGGGAAGGATGGGTCGGCTGGCTTTTTCCCAGTAATGATTTCTAACAACACAACTCCGAAGCTAAAAACATCGCTCTTCTCTGTAATCTTTAGCATACAAGCGTACTCTGCAAGAGACAAAACAATAGAACATAGTTTAGTCGTTTTCATGCCAGATATTAATCACCTATTTGATCTTGATATTTTTTAAAACATAACAAAGGCATTTGTTGGGCGATTTATTTCACATATCGCAATCGGACAACAAGCAATGGCCAAGAGAGCATGGAGACAGCAGCAATGTGTCCATGCTTGGCTGTGAAAGTGTGACCACTAATTTTGGTTATGGTTTTTTTAGAGTATTCCCCATCCTAAGTATCTTTAGTGGGGGGGCCATACACAGGCAAAAAGATGGGGAAATAGACTGTAGCTGCCAAGTATGTCATGACAAACTTGGTTTTGCACATAGTTAAAGCTAGCACATGGCTTCACATGCATATACTGTCAAAAATAGTGACACAATTCCATCCGTATGGAAACAAGGGTCTTTTAAGTTATACTTTCTTTGTCCCATTTTATATGACACTATCCTAAAAGTAATGTTATCTTACTTAAATTGAAAATAATTTGCCTTTAAATTTAAACTGAATCCTCCTTCTTGCTCTGTGTTTGCAGTACTTTATATCTGTTCTCTTCTGCTACCTCGCATTCAGTTCTTACCTTGGAATAGACATTCAATTATCTTCTGAGGAGAAAAAGCTGAGACAAACACTTACTAACCGAGTTCAGCATCTAAATATATATATATAATAACAACTATACGAATCCTCATTTCTTCATAAACTCACATCATTTCATCATCAAAATACGTTAAAAATATCTACTAATAATCATAATCAGAATAAAAGTTTCATACGAGTCTAAACCTATACTTAGCTAGTAGCTATCATTTTCGTCCATTGTGTTAATTTTTTAGCTAAGTTTTTATTGATATCGAGCATATTTTAAGACCACTTCCTTCCATATGTACATAAAAAACATTATTCTTATATACGTGTGAAAGAGGGTTCAATGAACTCCCTTCCGCCCTCTAGCTCCGCCATGGAATGAAACCTCACATAATGGATAATTTCTCTAATAACTAAGTAATAAATGAAGCATAATTAGTCGATTTTCAAAATAAATGAACCTCTATTAGGGAGAGGAGAAATATTTACCTGGGGCAAAGTAGCCATAAGATCCAGCGAATTGGGGAATTGCTGTAACTGAAGCATTTTCCTCCTCAATGAGTCTTGCAAGTCCAAAATCAGCTAAACACGGCTCGTAATGATCACCTAACAAAATGTTCTGAGCCTTGACGTCGCGGTGGAGGATGGGTGGCACACAGTCGTGGTGCAAGTAAGCTAAGCCCTCAGCCACCCCTAATGCAATCTTGAATCTGGTTTCCCACTCAATTAACCCTCCAAAACCTTCATGTAAAAATGAACCTAATGTACTATTTGGTAAATAATCGTAGAACAATAGTTTAGTCTTCCTATTTGCTGCCCAACCAAGTAGTCTAACAATGTTCCGATGTCGAATTCGTGCCAGCGTGGCAATCTCCGATGAGAACGCCGACATCGAGTGCTTCTCTGATGCTCGGAATCTTTTCACGGCGATCGTCATTCCTGACGGAATATTCACCTTGTACACAACTCCGGACCGACCACGGCCGAGGACGTTACCAACTGTTAAACATTTTGTGACGTCAGCGATGGATAAGTCGAGTTTTTGGTACACTGTGACCTCCCATGGTGGACCCAGTTCAACGTCATTGTCTCCATCTATATCGTAATCGTGGGCCTTGCGATTACGTATCTTGCCTCCAAGGATGATGTAGAGAGCTGCCACAAGGAGAGCGCAAGCGGTGCAAAGCAACACCACCATCGCCACCCTCGCCGCTTTGGTACGACGAACACCGCCGCCCTTATCAGCGGAGCACTGGTTACCGGGAAAGCACAGATCTGGATTGCCGGCAAGTACACTGAGTGGGAGCTTTGCGAAGAATGAAGTGTCCGGCACGTGCCCCGACAGATTGTTGTGCGAGACATTCAGAACGACGAGATTCTGTAGGTCCGAGAGAAAATGGAGATCCCCTGAGAGTTGATTATGAGAAAGATCAAGCACTCCAAGCTTGTCCAATGAGGCGAACTCTGCTGGGATTTCACCAGAAAGCTGATTCCAGCTGAGGTTCAGTGCAATTTCCAGACCAGGGATTTTACCAACACTAGCCGGTATCTCGCCGGAGAGTTGGTTACCACTCAAGTCAATCAACTGAAGCTTCATGCAGGAACCGAGTTGATTTGGAATAGGACCAGAAATCCTGTTCTTACCCAGAACAAGTTTGGTGAGTGAACTCAGTGAGCCTAAACTCGGACTCAAAGTGCCTTCGATTAAGTTATCAGAAACATCAATGAACTGGAGGATTCCAAGCTGATTTAAATTCTCCGGCAAATTGCCACTGATTGAGTTGGAATGCAAGTCTAGAAATGTCAGATTCCGGCATCCCGAGATCTCCGGTGGAATGATTCCGGTGAGATGATTGGATCCGACATCGAGGAAATTCAAATTCTTCAATTTCCCAATCTCCGGCGGCAGTGGCCCGGTCAGCTTGTTATCACTTGCCCGAAGTCGAATCAGTGATGAACAGTTCCCTAGCTCTGGTGGAATGGGACCAGAAAGATTATTAGACAGTAGGAGTAGCTTGTTCAGCTTCTGAAGGTCGAATATCCCTTTAGGAATCGGACCAGTCAACCCATTCTGTGACAAGTCAACAGCCTCAAGATTATGGCACGACGAAATTGAAGAAGGGATTTCCCCTTCAAGGCGATTTTGCCACAAGAATAGCAAAGTTAAGTTCGACAAGTTTCCGAATTCCGACGGTATGGAACCAGTGATCTCGTTGTTGTCGAGCTCAATGTGAGTAAGAGCAGTGCAGTTGCCAATTTGTGTTGGAATCCGTCCCGAAATCTGATTGACACTCAGCTGTAACTCTTGCAGTGAATTCAATTTTCCAAATGATTCCGGAATGCTTCCTGTTAATGAATTCATTGAAACGTCAATGACTTGTAATTGTTGACAGTTACCAAGCTCTGGAGGGATTGTTCCAACCAGATTATTCTGCCACAAAAGGAGGTTTTGAAGGTTTTTGAGGTTTCCAAGCCGAGCTGGAATTGAACCAGTGAGAGAATTTTCATAAAGATAGATGTTTTGGAGCTCGTAGCAATCCCCGAGCTCTGGAGGAATTTGTCCAGAGAGCAGAGAGGTGTAAACGGCAAGTGTTTCGAGTCTTTTCAGCTGGCCAAGGGAAGAAGGTAGAAATCCAGAAATGCTGGTTTCTGCCAAGCCTAACATGACCAAATTAGTACAGTTGCCAATTTCTCGAGGTAATGGACCTTCAAGATTCTTGTTACCACCTCCTCTAATGATCTCCAGCCTTTTCAAATTCCCAATACTACTTGGAATTCCACCACCAAGCTGATTATCATAGAATATTAGCCACACCAAGCTTGTGAGGTTGCCAATGTCCTCTGGAATGGATCCGACAAGACGGTTAGAATTGATATGAAGTTGCTCCAGCTTTGGCAAGTGAAAAATTTCACTTGGAATTTCACCTGTCAATGCATTGTCACTCAGGTCCAAGAACTTGAGTTCTTGAAGCATGCCAATCTCTTTTGGAATAACACCAGTAAGATTAGTCCCTGATAAAACAAGCTTGTTCAAAGATAACAATGAGCTAAAATTAGAAGGAACAATCCCAAGCAAGTCCACATACTTCAATTCCAATTCAACAACTTCCTTGTTGAAGTTGCAAGTAAGACCAAACCAACCACATGGAGTTTCATCAGTAGGATCCCAATTACCCAACACATCTAATGATCCATTTAGGCTTGTCTTCCATGAGAGAAGAGCCTGACCTTGAGGGTTGAGAGCAGAGGAGGTAGTAAAGAGGAAGAAGGAAAAAAAGAAAAAGAGGGTACATGGATAAACAGGCATTACAACAAATATGTGACTGCTGCTACAAACTTCAAGATTAGGCAGAGAAAGGAAGCTTTGTTATTGATGTTCTTGGTTTTGGTGTAGAGGTTTAAGCCTAGGGAGGAGGGACAAAGAGAGGAAACCCAAATCATGTCTTGTGGGCTAATGGATTTTATGTAGGTGACATTAAAATTTGGAAAAGTTGCCAGAATCTCCGGATCCAAGAACAGCTAGGCCATTATGTATTGTGCAGTAAGAGAGAGTGGGGGGGAATTTTAGATGGCTGTTTTTCAGATTTGTTTATCAAAGTTGTAAGTGGGTCAACAAATCTCAAATATCGCATAAATTCTAAAGATATTTATCAAGAAATCAAAATATGTTTAACGAGGTCAAAATCATCTTATGTTTGAGAAATATATCATTAACGGTCCTCGAATCACAAAGAAATCTAATGAGAGAAGAATCAAGGGAGTAACAAATTTATACCCGCGTATTTATCAATAAAATTATGTTTTTTCATATTTTATCTGTGAATGCAATTTATTTTCTATCACTTTTACAATATGTCGTAAACAAGGAAAACACTCTTCTTTGTTTTCCCCTTTAAAAATGCCAAAGATGGTGTATTCAAATTTTTTGTTTAAAAAAACATCATTTTAGCTTGGTGGCTGAACTTCATTATCAGTTGACATGTGACCTTTTGAGTGCTGTTTCTATTTTAGAGCTGCTTTATTTTTTTTTTTATCCTTTTAGCATCACTTTGTTGCATTTACATCCTATACAGTAGCAGAATTTTAATGAATATAATATGAAAATTTGACAGTTACGTCATTTTCAGCCAATTGGTATTTACAGAATTATTGGCATCACTTCACTCTCTGTCTTGTTAGTGGAACTCATTTCTTGATTTCTTCAAATTTAATTTGACACCTTTTGCGCAGAAAGGGGAAGAAAAACCACAATTTTGTTTTTACTTTTATCATGGACAAGAAAACAAAAACGTTACAACCGAAAGAACGAATATTTGCACCTATAATGTGACTTATTGTTAATTACTGTATTCAATAAAATTCCACTAGAGGTTCAAGTAAGTTGAAAAGGCTATTGCCGAAAGATCCTTTGCTCAAATTCAAACTTGCATTCGTCTTGGTAATATTCTTTTTACATTTGGATTTCAAATACAGGATGTGAATTTAAATGGAAGATTAGGATTTTAGATCTAGATCTACTGAACACTAACAGATTCTTTATAAAAGCTCCAAACTTAATAAAAGATCTGTCACACCAAATTAGCTACAAATTTTCCCTAAAATTTGACAGTTGCAGTGTCAGTTTTGCAGAGTGAGTTGATAAATTCCACTCACTTTATTAGTTGGAGCATTCATTAGTGTAACAAATACAGGTTTAAACACCATTACTTCCAAAATTGATTGTAATTAGGTGAAAAAATAAATTTCAGAAAATAATAATACCATTTTTTTACAAAAAAATCACATTTGACTTAATTAATTGCAACGAACCTACAAAATCAAATGCCCTTTATTTAAAAGAAAAAAAAAAGGTTTCTGAATAGATCTCTTTTTATTTCATTTTTGGTTTCTTTTAATGAACGTAAACAAGTGATCACGTGGTGTCGCGTGATAGCTGACTACAGTAAAGAATACCAGTACATTACATAATAATAAATAAATACACTCTTTGTCTCATTTTATGTGACATCCTACTTTGTTCGATATTTTTCTTTACAAAAAGAAAATTTTTAAAACTTGTGATCTAAAATTATTTTGAGATATTCGTATGCTTGAAAAACATTTCATTAAAGGTAGAAAGTGAATTCTAAAGGTAAAGTATTTCTAATTAGAGTAAAATAACATTCTTTTTGGAACGATTCAAAAAATTAAGGGTGCCACATAAAATAAGACAGTAATAGTTATTTTATTCTTTTATATAATTATTATAATTTTTTATTTGATTGTGGAAAAAAAATAATTGTAATTTAATGGCGTGTTGGTTGCCTCGTGACTAAGGCAACAATATGAGATTATTTAAGTGTTATCTATCTTACAAGGATGTCGATTTAGGAATCTAATCATGTTCTTGGACAGGCTTTTCCTAAATTTTTATTTATGGCAAAGAAGGAGAAGAAGAAGACAAGCAAAACCCCATGAAAAAGCAAGAAAAATAAAGTTTCACTACTAAAATTAATTCATTAACTAGTTATAACAATTTGTCACAAATTACCTTGGACATTAAGATCTGCTCTCAGCCTAACCCATGCTAGTTTGTATTGCGATATTGTAAAAGCAAAGTGTACACGAACCTTATTATACATTCTACAGATAGGTAGACGGTATCTAAAAGATCATTGGTTCAATTGCAACAAATTCAATACAAAAAAGAAAAGAATATAACAACTAATGAGAGAAACAGTGCAAAATCTTAAAAAAAAAAAAAAAGAAGAAGAAGAATAATAAAATGCGTGATGATTGAAACACAATATATAACAAATAATAGATAAGTTAAAATAATTCAGCTAGTACAATGACAAAACATCAACAAATTTAAGTCCTTAAAAAGTGAGATAACTACGTTGGCTACTAATCTTCTGCCCTTGTATATCTTGCTCACCCTTCTATCTAACATCATATTTTCGATAAATATGGTGAAATGCATCATTGATATTCTTGTCTTTAATTAATATCAGATGGCGAATCGATTCAAATATGAATGAGTCTTTAACAATAAATTTATATATGGAATGAGTACATTGAAAGGAAGAAACATTTTTGTTTTTCTTCATTATTATTTTTTATTTTTCAAATATATATATATATTGATTTGATAAGTGGGGTGAATTGTGTTACTAGAAAAGGAAAAGAAAGGTATGGTGGATTAATGAGTTTTTATATATGGGACAATTATATTAATAAAAATAGGTTCCATCCCAAGAAGATATTTAAAATCTTGATGGGGACTATATCCCCTACTATTCCATTGTTTTTAAGTTATGGGAATTTGCTATGTCACATCTATAGGCACATCATGTATGCTTTGGGGGGCCAATTTTTGTTTTGGGCATTTCTATCATTTCATCAAAACAGTCATTTTATTATTAACCGTTTAACATATCTTAACAAAATGATACCAAGCTGAAGTTATATTCATCTAAGAATAGTTAGATAAACATTCTTCGTCGAATTTCTTTTTTAAATATATATCAATTATTGAACAATACAAAAATTATCGATCTATATTCTAAAAATATAAATATCCTTGATGAAAGTGTTGGCTCCACCACGATAATATTTAGAGGTTGTACAATTAACATAATGTGCATGATTATTGAAGTTTAATGATTAAGTAAATGAATTGTCGGCCGACATGATCAAAAAAGACAAGAATCATTAAGCCAACTATAACTGTTTACAATAAGCCTACAACTCAAGTTTTCTCATCCATTGCGGCAATTTTAAGCTTCAAAATATATTAATAGAAATTCATGATGACAGTGTCTAATTAATTAAGAACCACACAAGAGATTTGTTTATAAACACAAAAATGATTGTGCATTGGAAAAGAGTGAAAAAGTAGCACATGCACATATGCACGTAGAGGTGGAAGTTCTAGACTTGTATGATGATTTCCAAGAAACATGCATTTCGCCAAGTTATTCATATTTTATCAAAATTGCTCCTAAACTATATGAAATAGATCATTTATATCTTTCATTATATTTTGAGATTAAAAATACCCTTGTCGTCTATGTTTTGTGGTAGTCTTCATTACATTTGTGGTCCAAAACATAGACAAGAATGGTAGTTTTGATCTCAAAAATAGTCGAAGGATATATTTGAACTATTTCGAATAGTTTGAGAGTAATTTTGACCCTTTTATTACCACATGGATGTCTATATGGACTGCCATGTGGCAAGGATGACGGCGCAAGGGCATTTGTGGTCCTTTGGAATAACAACAGGGATATTTTTTATCTCAAAATATAATGAAGCGTATAAGTGATCTATTTCGTATAGTTTAGGAGTAATTTTGACTTTTTTCCCTTTTTAGAATATGAATCGGTGATTTTGTATCAAGGATGTTTAACAATTGATATATATATTCAAATATTTATATCTAATTTATATATTCAAAAAAAATCAATAAAAATTATTCACCTTGAGTGAATATAGCTCCGCCGCCATTAGCAAGTAGATTTTAAAAAGCTCAATCATACCACTGCCATGAATTTAAGATTTCTGGAAAATGAGTGTAGTTTATTTTTAAAAAATGTACTTGAGTTTATATGTCGGGTTTAAAGAATAAGAAATAATGTTTTTGTTGTAAAATTGATTCTAAATTAACTAGAATAAAATTAAAGATTAA
>DF358842.1:73630-90896 GCA_000787875.1 Solanum virginianum | reverse complement strand
ATCGATTTTTATTATTGAATTAATCGATAACCCAATAAAATTATAATAATTAACTATTTTACCCCTTCATAAATATTATATATTAGTGACTTAATAGTAATAGGACAATATAGTAGTACTTCACCTATTTTAATCTTCATCATACTTAAATGATTAGTTAACAACTCTAAACTCTAGTTTTTTAATCTTTAATTTTTTCTCTTTCGTACTCTATCTGTTTTTGTTAATGAAAATTCTCATTATCCTCAATATTAGGTAAATCGAAAATCGAACCATTAAAGACTTAAAACAGATAAAAATTAGTCTATTAGTTTGTTATTGCTTTATCATATTTAAAGACCGAATGCCAAATCAATAATCAATCAATACACACTCCTGTCTATAATATCAATTATTCTAACAGTTTTTCATTCTGAAAAAATTGTTTTTACTTTTTTTTTTTCATTTTGAATGTAATATTACTTTTATTTTTTTGTATGACTAATAATCGAATAACTAAAATCAAATCAAATCAATAAATACATGTTATAATTAGTTTTATCTGATTTTGAGAATTTAAAAATCGATTAAATTGTTTGATTTTGATCAATAATATACCTGTGAATACCCCTAGCTTATACATAATCAAATCCAGCATTCAAACATTCGAATTGAAGCTCCAAATATGAGGAAATTAACCAAATTTTGACATCCAAAAACCAAAATTTCTTGTCAACACCATAAGGGTTCAAAAATAAAGCCAAAGGGGGCAATAGAGAAAGCAACACAATATCTAAAAGGAACAAAACTTTAGACATTCGACGAAATAAGAAATGGTGAAGGAACACAAGTTCTTCGAATTCTCGAGTATCTTCTAAGGGAGAAAACTTTAGGGTTTTCTCCGTTCAAATCCCCCAATAGATAAGAGGAATCTTGATTTGTTCCCAAAACTTTAACGAATTCGGGATTTCGATCGTTGATTTGCGAAGGAGAATACATGATCGAGACGGTTGACTATAAACAATCCTTAAGAATGGTAGATCCAAACCCAACAGGCCTCGTATTCAATCGTACATAGCCAGAACATACTCTCAAAATAAATAAGATAAATCTTAAGCAACGAAATCGTACGGGGGATGAGGGAAAGGGGTGATAGAGTAAATATGTTTATGTGAATATTGTAATACTTTTTTGGAAATATATTACATTCATTGCGCTTCTGATATATAATATAACTTTTTGTCTTTTAAATATTACTTATTTGAGGAGACAACTTTGAGCAAAACTTAAACAGTAGGTCATATGAGATTTGTGCGTATGTCTCCATAAGTCTTCAATATTTGACACATAATAATAATAATAATAATAATACAATTAAAAAGAAAGGGAAAATTGTAACCATTTAAGCCACAATTTGAGTACATCCACATGATTTATGATTGGACCACAAACCACATGCACCACAATGTTCACTGAACTAAGATAAGATTCTCTAATGCTACGAGGCAACTACTTTTGTAGAATTTCTGCCAAAAAAGACCACAATCCTAGTTTAAAAATCTAATCCAGCATTCAAACACTCGAATTGAAGCTCCAAATATGAGCAAATTTCTTGTCAACACCATAAGGGTTCAAAAATAAAGCCAAAGGGAGCAATAGAAATGGTGAAGGAACACAAATTCGAAAAAACAGATTAAGTCTTCCATCTTCAAAGGTCTTCAAAGATCATCAATGATTAGCAGCAATACAGCAATACAACTGGAACAACGCATAACTGGGGGAAGTGAGTGCTTCAGCTTGTCAAAGTCAGACACACAGAGTGTGTACAGGTATTTGGAGCAGCCAACCTTCAACTTAACCATATCCTTCTTCTTCTTCATCTTCACAGATCCTTCCTCCTTCCTGTTACGAGGAAATCCTTCATCTCCTCCATTTGCTTCGCCTGAAACCAAACAAGCATAAATTTTAAATTTTAAAGCCTAGACTATCTATGCAAATTCCCCCGAAAAATATCCTTATACAGAATAAAACCCTATATTATCACAACATGTCAGTAAAATTAAATCCACAGAGCCCAACAATGAAAGTTCACAAATTTATTCTTTTTTCTAAATATATTTTCAAAAACCAAATTTATTGAAGCTTTATTTTATAACTGCACAAATGATTAATTTAATTATGTCACTTGGTTAAGTGGTACTTCTACTCCTACTTTAATAAATATAGATAAAAGATAGATATAGATTTTAAGTGTGAAAGTTTATTTAAGAGTGTGAGGAGATTATTCTATTTTATTTTATTTTTGTGAGGAAAATCAAATCAATAAAAGGTGTCACATGTGAGAAGGTAATTTCATTTTTTTAATTATATGTGAGAAAACATATTAATAAAATGTGTGCGAAAGATTTTGTGGTCAATTCCCTATCATTTAATTACCTGATAGTGAAATAGAGAATTAATCTCACGACTGTGGAGATATCTCGGGAAACTGTTAAGGTTAATATGGCAACTATATATTCTTTTTCCTGAGGCTTGGGCCCATCTCACTCTTGTATAAATATACTCTTAATCGTACATAATAAACAAGGGTTTTTTCATACCCTAATTACGGCTCCTAGCATGGTATCAGAGCACGCCGCTCAAGGTATTCCTTGCGCGTGAAAATACCCCCGACGCCGGATTGCCCGGTTTAATTTTGGAATCCGATTTAACCTTACCTTTGATCGTCGACTGGTGCGCTCTCATTATCCTCAATATTAGGTTAATTTCGGGATCCGATTTAACCTTACCTTTGATCGTCGACTGCTGCGCTCCGCCGATTGGTGCGCTCCGCCGACGCCTCCAGAACCAGAACCCGAACTCGCCGACGCCTCACAAAGTATTTCTTTTCTCTTTTTGATCACCGACGGCTGAACCAGAATCTGACGTTGCTGTTTGTTCCGACGTTTGCCCGAATATTTTTTTCTTTGTTGATTTTCAATTGCTGAACATTCTCCATTGCTGTCTTCAACCAGAGAAGTGCGACATTCTCTGTTGCTGTCTTCAACCAGAACCAGTGAACCAGACGAAACACCGGAACCAGATTATCAGCGACGGGAACTACACGACGGGAATTGCAGAACTAGACGGTTGCACCAGTGAACCAGAAGACTATGAAGAAATATACTAAAAATCTCATGCGNGATCAGCATTATCCAGCAATTCTCAACGGAATGAGGAGGCCACATTAGAAATCAACCCTCTGCTGTCGCAACTCAAGCAGGCACTTCTAAATTTAATTAATTTTGATGTTAAACCTGTTGATCGGATGACTGGTAAGAGTGATGTTTATTTGTGGATTGTTGATAGCAGGACTACACATCACGTTAATTTAATTAATTCAGATGCTAAACCTGTTGATCGGATGACCGGTAAGAGTGATGTTTATTTGTGGATTGTTGATAGCAGGACTACACATCACGTTAATTTAATCAATTCTGATGCTGAACCTGTTGCACGCATGACTGGTAAGAATGACATTTGTTCGTGGATCATTGATAGCAGAGCTACGCACCACGTTACCGGTAATAATGATTATCTTGTTAATTCCAAAGGCTAATCATTGGACGATAGGATTACCTAACGGTCAACGTGTTCCTGTAAGTTTGATTAGAGATGTGAATTTATCTGGACACTTTACTTTGAAAATTGTTTTAGTAGTGATTATCTTGTTAATTCCAAGAAGGCGGATCATTGGACGGTAGGATTAACTAACGGTCAACGTGTGTTCCTCGATTGTCATGCAATTTAATTTCAGTAGCACAATTGGTTGATGATTCTAAGTGTGCCCTCCGATTTACTGATGCTTTATGTGCTATACAGGACCAACTCTCGGGGAACCTGATTGGAGCCGATGAGAGACGGGATGGATTCCACTACCTTCGTGGGCTACCTCGCATTCAGTTGATAACGAGACCTGCGCTAGAAAATTTTGACTTGTGGCATAGAAGACTTGGGCATCCTTTTGATAGAGCTCTCAAGTTGGTGCCATTTATTAAATGTACTTCAGGTAATTAAAGTTTGAATAAGCCGTGTGTGGCATGCCCTATGGCAAAGAAGACTCGTAGTAATTTTCTTGTTAGTGAGAATAAAGCCACTCTCAATTTTGAGTTGATACATTGTGACTTGTGGGGACCTAATCGCACTCCCTCATCTTGTGATGCTGTTTATTTTTTGACAATTGTGGATGATTACTTTTGTGGTGTTTGGGTGTATTTATTACTAGTTAAAAGTGAAGTCCGGAAAGTTATTTGTTCCTTCTTCGTCATGGTTGAACGACAGTTTGACACTCGTGTTAAAATCGTTCGTTCTTATAATGGGACAGAATTTACATGCATGTCTGATTATTTCACTGCTCATGGTATTCTGTTTCAAACTTTCTGTGTTGGGACGCCTCAGCAAAATGGCCGGGTGGAACGAAAACATCACCACATTCTCAATGTTGCTCGTGTTCTTATGTTCGAAGCTAATCTTCTGCTTTGCTTTTGGGGGGAATGTATTCTTGGTGCCGTGTATTTGATTAACCGTACACCTTCTGGTCTTTTGGAAAATAAAACTCCTTATGAAGTGTTGTGTGGAAAAACACCTACTTATGATGAGATGCATGTTTTTGGTTGTTTATATTTTGCTCATAATCAACGTGTTAAGAAAAATAAGTTTGCACCTAGGGAACGTAGGTGCATTTTTGTTGGCTATCCGAATGGCCAGAAAGGCTGAAAACTTTTTGATTTGGACGCCGAAGAATTTTTCGTGTCCAGGGATGTGACATTCCATGAACACGAATTTCCATTTCCCAAAGCTTTCACCAAGGATACTGCTCCCCTTTCTCCTCCTGTTACTGTTGGGTTTGATGACCATATTGATGATGAACAGTTGATTGCTCAAGGGGGGAATGTTCCAAGGGGGATGCTTCGGTCGCACCTCCTATTATTCCTGGCAGCACTGTTGATACTCCAATAGATGACAATGGCGTGGTGCATTCTGCCGCTGAGCAGAGTACTGGGACTAGGCATGGTTCCATAATAGACGGGGGGTCCGCTGCTACTGATCAGGTCCTCGACCGGGGTCTCCGAGAGAAACGACCTTCGGTATTACTTCGCGACTTTGTTTCCCAAGCAATGAGTAGTATGAGTCCCATCTCGGTTTTGCCATCTCTTCGGTATTACTTCGCGATTTTGTTTCCCATGCAACGAGTAGTATGAGTCTCATCTCAGCCTTGCCATCTCCATCAGCTTTCCCAGGTACTCCCTACTCTCTAGCACATTTTATTACATTTGAAAATTTTTCTACACGTCATCGTGCTTTTATAGCTGCAGTTCATGCCGGAGTTGAACCTCGCTCATTTACTGAGGCCATGCAAGATCCTGGCTGGCGAAAGGCTATGGCTAAAGAAATACGTGCTTAGAGGATAATGGTACGTGGGTTTTGTCTGCACTACCACCTGATAAAAGAGCTTTTGATTGCAAATGGGTGTACAAGATTAAATATCATTCTGATGGAAGTGTTGAGCGCCTCAAGGCACGCCTTGTTATCTTGGGCAATCATCAGGTTGCTGGACTGGATTATGATGAAACTTTTGACTCGGTTGCTAAAATGGTGACGGTACGTGTATTCCTAGCGGTTGCTGTCGACAGGAATTGGGAGCTCCATCAAATGGATATACACAATGCTTTTCTACACGGTGACTTTAATGAAGAGGTATATATGAAATTACCACCTGGGTTCACTACTCATTCCCAGGGTTTTGTTTGTCGTCTTAAAAAGTCCCTGTACGGGCTCCGTCAAGCACCCAGGTGTTGGTTTGCCAAACTTGCTCATGCTTTGAAAAGCTATGGCTTTCATCAGTCCTATTTGGATTATTCTCTTTTTACTTATCTTTGCGGAACCATACGCCTTAATGTTCTGGTATATGTTGACGACTTGATTATTTTCGGGAATAACTCCACTGCTATAGCATCTTTCAAAGCATATTTGAGCTCTTATTTTCACATGAAGGACCTTGGTGTTCTAAAATATTTTTTGGGCGTAGAGGTGGCTCGGAGTGCTGATGGTATTTTTCTCAGCCAACGCAAATATGAGCTGGACATTGTTGCTGATGCCGGCCTCCTCAGCCAACGCAACGTGCCCCTTCTGTCGAATCATTTCTCGCATTGGCCGATGGGGATCCTCTTTCAGATCCAGAAACTTATCGACGTTTAGTCGGCCGACTTATCTATTTATCTTTCACTAGGTCCGATTTGGCTTATGCAGTTCACACTCTTGCTCAATTCATGCATGTTTAGTTCCACAATGGACGGGGGGTCCGCTGCTACTGATCAGGTCCTCGGCCGGGATCTCCGGGAGAAACAGCCTTCAGTATTACTTCGCGACTTTGTTTCCTATGCAATGAGTAGTATGAGTCCCATCTCAGTCTTGCCATCTCCGTCAGCTTTCCCAGGTACTCCTTATTCTCTAGCACATTTTATTACGTTTGAAAAATTTTCTGTACGCCATCGTGCTTTTATAGCTGCAGTTCATGCCGGAGTTGAACCTCGCTCATTTACCGAGGCCATGCAAGATCCTGGTTGGCGAGAGGCTATGACTAAAGAAATATGTGCTTTAGAGGATCATGGCACGTGGGTTTTGTCTGCACTACGACCTGATAAAAGAGCTCTCGGTTGCAAATGGGTGTACAAGATTAAATATCATTCTGATGGGAGTGTTGAGCGCCTCAAGGCACGCCTTGTTATCTTAGGCAGTCATCAGGTTACTGGACTGGATTAGGATGAAACTTTTGCCCTGGTTGCTAAAATAGTGACGGTACGTGTATTCCCAGCGATTGCTGCCACCAGAAACTGGGAGCTCCATCAGATGGATATATACAATGCTTTTCTACACGGCGACCTTGATGAAGATGAGGTGGAAATTTGGGCCTTCTATGCTAATGGCATTATGGCACTTTAGGAATTTTGTTATTATGTTTATCTTTGGAAAAAAAAAATCTAACAAATCACTGTAGAAGCAAAGAGTAGGTGACGAAATAAAATATTTATAACGTTGTTCTTATTTACGTTCAATATATTTTGTGATTTATTTTTTGTTAAATTCAATAATAACTCGTTGTTTATTATGTTGGACCTAAGGTAATCGTGGCTGAATGTGACAAAAAAAATCTTGTTTTTTATATGTGACAATTTTTTAACTTTTTAAGTCTATCAATAGTTTAGGGACGAAATTAATAATTTATGTCAAATTTAAAGGTGTATTTAAACTTAATTCGTGTAATGACCCATTAGATTATTTTGAAAGTTAATCTTCTTGCGTTTCAAAAAGACCACTCTCATAAATTATTTTAAGGAGTCTTTTGGACTATTCGATAACCTTATTACTAAGTTGAAGGGTAATATTAGATAGCTGAATTAATTGATAGGCTAAGTGATAGTTTGATTAAAATTCTAATATGCATAAGGGTATTAAGGTTTAATTGATAGTTTGTTAAAAAAAAAAAAAGAGAAAGCTTACCTTCATCTTTGACATTCCTTGAAGTTTTCCTTTGTTAGTATAAAGAATAGAGGTCATTATTGAAGTATGCATAAGGGTATTAATGTTTAGATTCATAATAACTTTCACACTAACACTGTGTTAGTTTTTTTATTCTTTAGGTATAGATATATTTTCTGTTTTGATGAATTAGAGATGTAAATTGATTACTGCAATACAAGTTAGCGTGGCCATTCTTCCTTTTTTTTTAAAATGTATTTTGGTGACTCTAACAATGAAAATTATAGTAATTTTGGGTGGAATTCTTCTCTCTTTGTTATGTTAACCTATGGGTTTAAAAGAGTCTTTGCACTTTTACCCAGTGCCCTTGGTTCTTCGTTAGTCGAATCTATCAACTGTCTAGTGCATCTTCGTATTAATATTGGGAGTTTGTATTATATGAACACTAGTAGATATTAAATATGGAAGTCAATTAAGACTTAACCTTAGGCTTGAAATTTGAGAATTGTCTATACAATTGGTTAGTTTTTTTTGAGTCTAGATTAGGTCATATAGTAATAAGGGTGTTGTTCATTTTAAAATTTAATTGTGAATTCTTATTGGATTAGATCGTGGTGCTTTGAATTCTATTCGGAAAGGGAAGATGCAAGTCCCGCCTTGAGTGTTCAATTATTAAGGCAAGTGAATTTCTTAATCTTTGTTAAGTATATAGAACCTCGTCCTTCATTGTGTGAGGTGTTGAGGATGATTTTTAAATTTATCTCAAAAGGAATGTCTCCTTCTCTCTTTTTTGTGGAACTTGTAAAATTAACTTTTCACAAGACATGTTACTAAAGGAGCAGATGTAGGCGGCTCAACCAGGTAGGTCGACGAAGAATTGTATGCTTTGGAAGATTGTGATTTTTTTGGTGGTAAGGAACCACCACTTATATAAAATGCCTTATTAGAGGTAATATTGTAACAGATAAGATGCGCCAAGTGAGGTTGGGATAGTTTGGTCATATGAAGAGGAGGTGCAGATTCTCTAGTTAGTAGGTGTGAGACGCTGACTGTAGTATGCTTGAGGAGTCGTAAAGGTAGGCATTGGAGTTCGGTGATTAAGTAGGAGATGGTGTGACTTCAACTTATGACATGACCTTTAATAGGAGGATGTGGAGTTCGAGGATTAGGGTAGAAGGTTAGTTAGTAGTTGTTCCCCTTTTTTCCCAGAGTTTAGTATTATTTGTTTCTTTTTCTTATTTTTAGATTTTAAGCACTACTTATTACGTATCAATAAGTAGCTATCATAAAAATAATTAATTGAAAAATTCACAAAATGTTTTTGTAGGCTCTATATGATAAAGGAGCAGAAGCAAACAGGTCGACTAAGAGCTGCCTGCTTTAAAAGGTTGTGGTTGGGTTGATAGTAGGGTAAGAATGCACACTTATAGCAGGCCATGGAAGATGCATATTCAAACTTAATGTGAGCTAGTATAGCTAATTGAGTGTTATCTCGCTTATTCTATAACATAGAATAAAAATGATTAGAATTACAAATTAAAGATCAAATATTATTTTCTCGATATTACTTAAAGGAGGCCAAGTTTGTGAGTGTGCAATTAAAGGTGTTGCTTATCGTATAACATAGAATAAAAATGATTAGAATTTCAACCACAATTAAAGGAGTTGCTTGAAATATGCAATTCAATATATCCTTATAAATTAAAATAATTCATTAAATGCAATACACATATATGACATACCGATGAGACCATATCCATCTGTAACCAACCAACAAACTTAGTCTTATTAAAATTAAAATTTCTAATAAAACAAAGTTATAATTAGGAACAAATTTTCCTTTTCTTTTAATTTATATATATATATATATATATATATATATATATTTATGAAAGTAGAATGTTGCTGCGCAGCATGCTGAGTAACTTGTTTAGAGGCTATTTGAGTTTTGTTACGTGCTAATTGTTGTTTTAAGTGTTTTGTTTGACGGAGGTTCTTTAGGAAGCTGTACATTTCTTTTTAGTCTGGAACTATCAAAATTAGAAGTTCAATACCTCTTGGACCATAGGAAGAGATGTTTGGCACTTTAGGAAGACGTTAGACTTTTTTTAATTTTTAGTACGCTTTAGGGTAAAAAATAAATCAATCTAGGAGGATTAGGGATAAATAGGATCTTCAAAAATAATGATCTAATATTTGTGCTTAAAATAGGATAAAACCTTGATTTTTGTCCTTAGGCTTAATTAAGTAATACGAGCTAAATGACACTTTTGTCTTCCTAAATAAAACCTTGTATATCAAGCCAATTTGGATTCCATATCAACTCAATTTTAAATGTATTAAGATGGGTTAGGTTGAGATGGATTGAACTAATAATTGGATGAGTTATTCAACGGGTCGCAAGGATTGAATTTAGTTTTGTCACCTGTAATTTGCCAAAGGTCAGCTGCTTTTTTTTTTTCCTCATTAAATATAAAACAAATGTGTAAACTAAATGAACTTCGTTACTAAGCAAAATAATTAATATTCCCTCCGTTGTATTATAATATATTTTTAAAGTTAAATGATACAAACTTTCTTGTTGAAAATATATAATATAACAACTCAAAAAGAACGACGGAGGATGCAAATCTTTCACTTGTCACGCAGATATTCCCAGCTACATAGATATTTCATTGTCCCGACCTGAACAGAAAAAAATAAGGTCAAAGAGAAAAGTCAATATTGCTTTCAAAAATAAATTTTAATTTTTTTTGTAGGGCGAGGAGTAAGAAAAATAAAATTTATTATCGTGTTTCAGCAATAAATTTTATTTGCGTATTATCATCGTGTTTCAGCTGTTTTTTTAATCAAATACAAGACAAACACATATAATTAAATGGACTTTGTTGGAAAAGTTAGAACAAATAATATTCTCTCCGTTCAATTTTACTTGACCCCTATTGATTTGACACAGAAATTAAAAGGTAGTAAATGATGGAATAATTTTATAAAAGTACCATTTGAATATTATAAATACTATAGCTTGAAAAATGTAATGGAGAAATAATTATAATTAATGATAACAATAACAACATATCCAGTAATATTCTACTAAGTAGAATTTAAAAGAATTTCTATTTTCACGTGAAGATAGAAATATTATTTTCGAAATATCCACAACTCAAGTGTCATCAAACAAAAGAAGAAGAAAGAATATTATATCAACATTAAGAAAAAAGATGATTAAACTTCACATTAGTTAATGCATAGAATTGAATTTTTCTCCACTTGGAAATTGCCTTGACCTACTAAACACTACACAATTTTAATATATTTTTAGAATATTATATCAACATTAATAATATTTTATCACAGTTATTTTTCTATTGGATAGACAGCTAGCAAAAAGAATTTGCATAAGATTCCCCAGAATTTGCATAATTAATTTTTACACGGAATTAAATATTTTACATATAAGTTCAAAAGAAGAGAAAAATGTGGATGGTATTTATACAAATGAATTTTTTTTTTAAAACTAAATATGATAATTTCAATTGTTTTCAGCACCCCCACCCGCCCACCCAAAACCCAATATGTTCCAACATCTAAATATGTTACTACCAAAAATTGTCACAAAAGCAAACGTTAAGATGTATTTAAGGATTAACTTATACTCACCTGGGAATTCTGATGTAAGTTTGTTAGAAACTCGCGAGTGGGATCTCGGCCGCGACATTTATATTCGCCGGCGCAACTTGGACGCTATCATTTGTACGGGTGCCCCAGCAGCGGCGTAAGTAGTAACATACTACGCCTACAAATGCAGTACCAAAGGCAATTTCGGCAGCCATGTTAATGGTGATGTGCGTATGGAAAGCCATCATCGATATGAAAGACAATTAGCAGGTTGCTCGATACACAAGTCCAAGACCTCTTGGGGTTCTTTTATAGAGTTGGTGTAATGCGAGATCCATTTATGAAAGACACGTGTAGGATTTCAAATCATTTTAGTCTGTAATTTAAATTAATTATTTAAAATTATTTTTAACTAGATAACAAAAGCTATCGAATAGCCCTATTAAAAGTGTATGAAATAAATTTTTTCATATACTCTCGTTTTACACTTTATTATCTAGTTATGTATTATCTAATTATAATTTTTAAATAAAAAATATACTCGATTTAAGCCCAATTTTGTTGATTATTTTTTACTTAAAAACTAAAAAGTATCAAGTATTGTAGACGAGTCCACCAAACAAAGAAGAAAACATACAATATTAAAAAAAGAAGAAAACATACAATATTTAAAAAAGAAGAAAACATATAATATTGTTATTCTGTAATATGGATAAAGTAAAAATTATAGTAAAGCTTTATTAATTAATCCAAATTTGATTTGTTTACACTTATCTGTAGAGGTCATCATTATCACTGTTATGACATTGAACATATAGGAGTTAATTAAAATATACGTGTCTTAGGTTGGTTGGTGAACATAAGCAAGGAATGGGGGGAAGTGAACAGTAATGCAACTTGTAGTTAATATGCTATATACGTTAACATAAGGCCGTAACTGAGGGTTGGTGTAATGCGAGATCCATTTATGAAAGACATATTTCTTCAAGGTTGGAATGGAACACTACTTCTTCACATGGAGAGGAGGGGGAGGTCATTTTCAACTGAGGAAAAGCAAAACGAATGCAAGAAGATAACATGCATACAAATTGAGAGGGGGGTCATTTTAAACTGAGGAAAAGCAAAACGAATGCAAGAAGATAACATGTATACAAATTGCAGTTCTCAACCCTACAATTGCCCAAGAGAAGATATGTGATGCTATAATTGATAAAATAAGATGCGAGGACTGCTACGATTGTGTGCCTATTTGCAATAAGAAATATGGTTATAATGCAACAGTTGGTAAGGCTTGTATGGGGGCTGGTTCTGTTTGTCTTTGTGAGTTCTTTTGTTCTTTCAGGTGAATTGGACGTGAGTTTTCGAAAACTCAATAATTTTATATCTTTTGAATAATATTTATAAATTTATTTTTAATCCTATCTGTTATCGATTGACACATAATAAATCAATCAAATCACTAATGTGAAGATAATGTGCAACCAATACAAGTTCAAACAAACTAATAAATTCATCTTTTCCATATGTTTTTTCATGTACTCGATACTTTTGATTAGAATTTAAATATTCACATCCGAAAGAGGGACGACGTTGTGATTGTCCTCCACCATGTTTTTTTTATCGTTTCAGATTGAACCGCAATTGATTCTTCACTCTTAAATTTATCGCCATTTTATGATTTGAAGATCAACATTTTTTTTATAATTATGTTAAGAAATTCACAAACAATAACAACGAGATACCTAGTGAAATTCTATGAGGGAGGTCTGGGGAGGGTAAAATGTACGAAGACCTTATCACTACCTTATATAGATAAAAAAGTTGTTTTTAGAAGACCCTCAACTCAAATATTATCCAACACCAAAAGTAGAAAATACGTGATACAAAACGACTATAGTGAAAAACATTGAAAACTCATAAATACAATAGAAGTAGCAAAATAAATGACGGCCAATAATAACACAATATATAATGATATGACTAATCCTACAATCCTATTATATCACAAGGCAACGCAATATATTAAGAAATTCACAAGTGTATAAAAAATATTTCTTGAAAATTTAATACTAACAAAGTAAGCTTTTGATCTATAATCTACGTAAATATTTTGTTTTCCAGTTAAAGATTTTTATTTTCTGATGGTCATCTTAGTAAAAACTTTTGACACAAAAGTTATTTCATTAAAAATATAAATATGACCAGAGAATACATAGTTTGACCAAAATTATTTGATGTAGATTATATTCCCTAAACATTTATAGGCTTAACAAAAGTGGATTAAATGTAATTAAATGTATCTCAATCCCCAATGTTTCACTAGATTAAAATTATGTAACATTAATCTGATTCATTTTTCACTGTATAAATAGTAGTATATATTATAAACCATGATTAACATTTTCTCAAAAACAAAGTATTAATGGCTAAAGTTTCAGTCTACAACTGTGTTCTTCTAATCATCATGTTTTTGTCAGGTTTGTGCATAAACTCTTTCATTTTCTTAAAAAAACCAAATCATTTTTTGTTTCCATTTTAATTTAGGTATTTTATTATTTTTGTTGAAAAGTTGGTATATTTTTCTCTTTATTTTAATTTAATTGTTCTCATAATTTTGACTTGATAAGTATATTGTAGGTATTTTCTTGATCTTAAAATCACAGCCTCTAATTCATAAAATAGAGCTAATTTCCATCTTTCCCAGACCTCACTTATGATTGAGGAATTATACATATGATGTTGTATATATAAGAAATCAATCAACTATATATTATTATCTTCTCGAGTTGGACTTTTTAACTGCAACAACAATAACATACCTAATAGAATCCCACAAGTAGGGTCTGGGGAGAGTAAAATGTACGCAGACCTGACCACTATCTCATAGAGATAAAGAGACTGTTTTCGAAAAACCACCGTCTCAAAAATCAAGCCCCATAAGCAGAGATTCTTTAACTGATATTTAATAATATTTGTTTATTTTGTTATAGTCACAATTGCCCGAGATGACCAAGTTATTGATCAATTGCAATGTGGTGATTCAATGACCAACATAACATGCAAGGTGAATGAAGATTGTATGCCTAGTTGCAAGGATAAATATAAAGATAAGAGTTGGTGTAATGCAAGATCATTTATTAAAGGCCTAGCGCTTCAAGATTGGATTGCAACACTACTTTGTCACGGAGAGGTTGGCGGGGGGTCATTTTTATTGAGGATCCTTGAGGTAAAATCAAATAATAAGAAGGAAGGTGTCTTTTGTAAGCACCAAAATTTAAGAGATAACATTTAAGTTTTATTTTAAATTATTATAGAAGTTGACAATGTTTTGTATTCCTTTTAATTATATTAAGAAATTCACAAGTGTATAAAAAATATTTCTTGAAAATTTAATACTAACAAAGTAAGTTTTTGATTTATAATCTACGTAAATATTTTGTTTTCCAGTTAAAGATTTTTATTTTCTGATGGTCATCTTAGTAAAAAACTTTTGACACAAAAGTTATTTAATTAAAAATATAAATATGACCAGAGTATACATAGTTTGACCAAAATTATTTGATGTAGATTATATTCCCTAAACATTTATAGGCTTAACAAAAGTGGATTAAACGTAATTAAAAGTAATTATAAATGAAGTACTGTAACTTTGTGAAAAAAATAATGAAGTAAAACTCTTTTACTACTATAATATTTAATCTATATAAAATACTATTTCACTAATATTAGTATTCTTATATTAAGAATATTGTTTGAATTTTTTTGCATTTTATATATAGATAAATTTGTTATTTATTTTAATATTTAAAATCAACAAAATTTTGTGTAATAAATCTTTCTTTATTTAAATTATATAACATAACAAATTGATACAAAAAAGGAATAAAGAAAATATTTAAGTAGGAAATCTTCGGCACTTAGAACTTCTCTTGGTTTTAAGTCTTTATTCTTTGTTACTAGTTTTACTACACGTGTATGATAAAATAATAGTAATATTATTAAAGCAGAATTTTGAGCAACTAAATTTTACCTGAAAGAATATAGTTGACTCTTATATATATCGAATCAAGAAATACATAGGTAAAATAATTTAAGCTTAATTTTGAGTAACTAATTTTACTCAGTAGTTTTTTTATGTGGATGATCATATGGTCACTTATTCACCCAAATCTATGAAATAAGCAATTAAAGTCTATTTATTATAAATATATGTTATTTTTATATTTACTTCAAATTGATTAGTTGCAAACATGTGACTAATCGTATATTCTTATAGATAATATTAATTGGGTATGTTTCCTGTCTGCAGTAAATTGAGGTAATTCTTACATTTTTGCTACTACAAAATCTGTAATGATGGCTAGAGTATTTTAAGTAACTGACTTAGTGAATCTAGCTAACTTGGTCAATTAGGTTATTTTGAAAATTAATTTTCTTACGTTTCAAAAAGATCACTCTCGTAAATTTTTTTAAGGAATCTTTTGAACTATTCGATAACCTTATTGCTAAGTTGAAGGGTAATTTAAGATAATTGAATTAGTTGATAGGCTAAGTGATAGTTTGATTAAAATTCTAGATCATTTATACCATATTTACTAATTAGTAGGTTAATATAATTTAGCACTTTTTTTTAAGCTTACCTTCATCGTTGACAATTCCTTGAAGGTTTCCTTTGTTAGTATAAAGAATAGAGGTCATTTGAATAATTTTAAAATTAAAAGATAGTAAATGATAGAATAATTTTACCAAAGTATCATTTGAATATAATAAATACTATATCTTGAAAAATATAATGGAGAAATGATTATAATTAATGATAACAATAACAATATATCCAGTAATATTCTATTAAGTAGAATTTAGAATGAATTAAGTATTTTCACGTGAAAATAGAAATATTATTTTCGAAATATCCTCAGCTCAAGTGCCATCAAACGAAAGAAGAAAGAATATTATATCAACATTAAGAAAAAAGAAGATGGTTAAACTTCACATTAGTTAATGCATATAATTGATTTTTTCTCCACTTGGAAATTGCCTTACTTTATTTTCGTTTTCGATTTGCTCTTCTCCTATAATTTTGATTTTTAGGGGACCTACTAAACACTACACAATTTTAATATTTTTTAAGAACATTATATCAACATTAATAATATTTTATCACAGTTATTTTTCTATTGGATAGACAGCTAGCAAAAAGAATTTGCATAAGATTCCCCAGAATTTGCATAATTGATTTTTATACGGAAATAAAATTTTTACATATAAGTTCAAAAGAATAGAAAAATGTGGATGGTATTTATACAAATGAATTTTTTTCCACCCAACCCCCAATAATGTTCCAGCACCTAATTAGAGTTTTAAGAAAATATTACTTGGTAAATCTCCAAATAAAAGAGTTCTAAGATAATTTTTCAAGAAAAACAATTCCAATTATAATTGCAACAACAAAATTTTCAAGTGTGCATATTCCCAAGTAAATCTTTAAAAAAAAAAATTAACAAATTCATAACAGTGAAATATTTAAGTAATTCATAAGAAAATTCCCAACAAAATTTGTACAACTCGAATTTTCAGATAATATCATATATAAAATATTCCTAGATAAATCCTCATGTTAATATCCCTAGCTAAATTGTAAATAATTTTATCTAGGAATTTTCTTGCATAAATTCCCCCTCGAAAATTCATTAACACATTTAAACTATTTAAGTAATCTATTACACACTTATACTATGCCAAAGTGAAATTTTTTTTTAACCCTTCCCACCCCAAACCCCAAGCACGTTTCAATCAACCTCCTTTGAGCGCGTCATGCCTCTAATATAATTGATTTTTTAATTTTTTTTGATTAAGTTGTTGCAATCCCTGTTATGTAGAGAGCAAATCATATTCTCTCATGTTATACATGCTAAAATACTCTTTCTATTAAAATTCTTACTGTTGATTTTTTCTTGGGTATAAGACATTAGATATTTACCTAAATCAGTAGGTCCTTGAGCAGATCCCACGTTAGTCCCAAGATGTTGGTCTCTAACTAGAAAAGTAAATGCTTGAGCTTGAGAAGCTTCTGGTCCAGTTGGACCGTAAAATTCACTAGGATAACGATCAAGTTGGTAAGGATTAACGCTTCATTTCTATTTCTATGGTC
>DF358842.1:53767-72992 GCA_000787875.1 Solanum virginianum | reverse complement strand
AAAGGTAGAATTATATGAAGAGTGTCATATCGATCCTTTAAGAGATCGTCAATGGGTAGTCTGTTTAAGATACATTTGGGATGATTCTTGTCTATATCAAAGCAGGATTTATTCTAAGCCTCTTTTAGCATCATATACAATTTTAAAAAGAGGAATATTTGCGTATAATCACTTAAAAATATTTTAATTATGCTTCATAATTTGGGTAATTATATTTTGTAATTTTTGTATAACATTTATATATTTCAATGCAAAAAAGGTTATAAGCGGTACCTCACGGATTCCATAGTAGTAATTCTATAATTAACGTATATTCTATAATTTAAATATTGTATGTATTATCTAATTATAGTTTTAAAGTCAAATCAAATGATAAGGAGTATCTTTAAGTTAAATAGAATTGTAGAAATTCTTTTTATATAAAGCAAAATTCTAATTAATTCAAAATAGTTAAATATTATGATTTATTAGTTATAACCAGTTATGATAAATTTAGAAGATATATTAATTATATTGAAAATTACATTAAAATATAACCAAATTTTTCTTAAACAAAGATTGGCACATGTATCAAGCACCAAGTGTTGATAAAACATATCTCATTAAAATGTATCAGGCACATTAAAATATAACCAAATTTAATCTAAGTTTTAAATTTCTCCTTATATCTCATTTTTTTTCTAATATGACTAGCTCAAGTGTTGATAACGTGTTAGTGAAGGGGCATAATCAAAATATCAAAGTTTGACCATTTTTGAATAAAATGATTTCATTTTTTTACTTTAAAATGATTAAGCCAAATCATAATAATTAAATGTATAGAAAATTTTATAATTTTATTCGATGACTATCAATCACTATTAAAAATCTCTCTATTAGATAAAATAAATCATAAACTAACTCGATGAAAGAATCGAAATCAAGCATGCTATTTCACGATATCTTTCTCTTTCCTCAATGGCGCAAGCAGCCAAACTGCATTATTTATTCTTTAGAAATTGAATATAAAATTCGAATCAATTCGAACCATGTACACCCCTACAATATATCATTAAGCCAAATCATAATAATTAAATATATAAAAAATTTTACAATTTTACTCGATTACTATCAATCACTATTAAAAATCTCTCTATTAGATAAAACAAATCATAAACTAACTCAATGGAAGAACAGAAATCAAGCATATTATTTCACGATATCTTTCTCTTTCCTTAATGCGGCAAGTCAAGCAGCCAAAGTACATCATTTATTCTTTAGAAATTGACAAGTGGTAAATCCTATTCTTTAGAAATTGACAAGTGGTAAAAAATAATCAATTAAATTGTTGGTTGGTTAATAATTTAGTCATTTCCAACGAATTTGACTAAACTTCTTATATTGTATGTCATTTACTTAGATATCTTGAAACTAATTAAATTGAATTAAATAATAATAAGTAGTTTAAAATCTCCCAGCCAAGTTATTCCATTTTTACGTGAAAAAAATATTACACATCACACTAAAACGAGATTGTTGTTTAAATGTTATATATTTATTATCTAATTATAATTTTTAAATAAAAAACATACTCGATTTAAGGCCAATTTTCTTGATTATTTTTTACTTAAAAACTAAAAAATATCAAGTTTTGTAGACTTTTAAATAAAAGTAAAACGTGTGAGTCCACCAAACAAAAGAAGAAAACATACAATATTAAAAAAAGAAGAAAACATATAATATTGTTATTCTGTAATATGGATAAAGTGAAAATTATAGTAAAGCTTTATTGATTAATTAAATATTACCAATTGGATTCTAGTCCATTCGATTAACTTTTTCTTTATTCTTTTGTTTACCAAAATTTCTTTAAACTGATCTGATAGTTGCATGGATTTCAAATATCAAATCATGTTGGATATTATGTATACGTCTTATCTTGTCAATTTAATTTATAAAATTATTTTAAAAAAAATTAATTTATAACATAAAAATCAACCTTAATAATCAATAATTGAGGACTCAACCTTCAATTCTACTTTTAACCCAATATTCGACTTTCAAATTTAGATTCAACCTCGATCTTTGGACTAGAATATGAACACATCCTAATCGAGACTCAACTTTCAAATAATTTAATTTTTAACATTTTTTTAATAGCATAGTCTCTTCTTATTCTTTAATGTGTATTATCACTTTTTTAAAGTAATCTCAAACCAAAGATATAATCTCAACCTATATAGTTGTTAACTTATAAGTAAATTCCTCACTTATTTAGCTTCTCTGAGATAGTGGGTGATATTATTTTAGATTCTATTTTAAAGAAAAAAAATTATGATCAAACTACATGGACAAGTGACAAAGGATTTTAAACAAATTAATATTTAACTCATCATTATATAAATTATTCAAATTTATTCACAAATTAAATAATCTTAGTTATCTAGGTCAAAATTCTCATTTAAAATTTTACAATTAAGGAAATCAAGTCATTACAATAACAGCGCGTGAATTTCACGTAGAGACATGGAGAGTGAAGGAGGAATTATAGAATTTCTCTGTTAATGGGGACAAGATCCTCTCCATATTTAGCGGGGGGAAAAGATTCTTTCTAGATAGATACTGGATCATCATTACAAAGTCGGCTGAAACCATCTTGTCTTAATGTTGAAATCTCGTTTAGTAACAATAAAATTATCCAACTTTAGGATCTCACTTTTCAAATCTCTTAAACTAAGATTAATGTTCCTACAATAGATTAACATTGACTTTCCATATAAGCATAACATACATATATACACACACTAGATAGACAATAACATATTAGGTTTTGACACAATCTTTTTAAGAGTTAAATTTTATGTCACACAAGTAAAAAAATTAGATTAAACCTAGTAAATATCACCATATTAATACAGTAGAACATGACATTTCTACAGTAGATTCATAAAATAGATAATCATTCAATACAAACCAATCCACGTATATTATGCTACCATATGAGCATAAAGCACACCTAAATTCATTATTTCCTTATAAGTAAGATAGTAGTTTTCAACTTGGCAGACAACCTTTTTATCATTCCAAAAATCACCATACGAAGAACTTTAGGATGAATACCTGCAGAAGGTAGGAAAATATCAATCAATTAAAGTATTGAAATGGTGGCAAACTACTATACAAGTATTGTAACTCGCATGCACAATATTAATTTTTCAACAGAAGATTAAACAATGTTGTACGAATTGCACACACCCACTAAAAAATACAATGGACAAAATCAACAACAACACAACAATAACATACTCAGTGAAATCCCACAAGTGGGGTCTGGGGAGGGTATAATGTACGCAGACCTTACCACTACCTAAGTAGAGAGGCTATTTACTGGGAACCCTCATCTCAAAACCCATACGCAGAACACAATGGACAAAATCAATAAGAATAATCGAATTCTATAAAGTGAGGTATATGTGTTCAACGCTCAAATTAAAGTTGGCAATAAATGCTATGATCTAATAATCAGACCATTGGATTACAAAAAATTTCGAAGCTTGCATTACAAAGTTTTGAGTTTCCCTATAACCCAATAATCAGAAAAGAAATGTACAGATTAAGAAGTCTGTAAGTTCAACCTGTCTAATCCAATTCAATCCATTGAAAATTATTAGCTCAATCCAATTCATTGTTTCTATGAATTTGGTTCAATCCAATAAAAAAGAAACCAGCTTTCTTTATAAAATATACAGCTATGATCAATCTTGGAAAAATAGAATCTAGAAGTTGAGTAAAATTAAAATTGAGTTCTTTCATAAATTTTTTCAGCTGAAAAGTTAAACCACTATAATAATCAAAGAAGGCTTTCAATGAAGAGCTACATCAATCTAAACTAACAATTAATTCAAATAACACATAAAGTAACGAAGTATATTATTATAGAAAACGACAGACCACGGTAAATACCAAAAGTTAAAACATGACAAACATGTGTGTTTTTTTTTTAATTTTATTTTAAAAAATGACTCCAACTGCATTAAGAACCAAAAACGAAGAACAAATCATTGCTACCTTCAAAAGATGAGCAAAGTTTCCAGATACATCCGTCTTTAGCAAGCCAATATCACTACAAGAAAAAACACTTGTTAGTGAAAGGAATGAATTTGTTTGTTATAAAGAAAGCTTATACAAGAACGAAGGAAGGAAGTTACTATTAGTACTAAATTTCCAACATTTTTTCTTCTAGTGTTTTCACACCCAAACTATTCAAAATATGTACCTATTAAACATTTGGCAAAAAATGTAAAGTGTGTGTAATTCAATTGTGATGATATGACGCTGATGTGGTAAAATATGAAAGAACAAATCATTGCTAACTTCAAAAGATGAGCAAAGTTTCCAAAATCAAGTACGAGAAAAAACACTTGTCAGTGTCGCCTGTTTCATGGTTAAAAAAATAGGGTAGATTGTTGACACAGGCAATAGGTCAATATGCATACTTGAGTAATTTGAGAGTATATGTGTAATTTTTTTATGGCTTAATTCGTCAATAGACATCTAAACTTGTCCCGAAAGGAATGAATTTGTTTGTTATAAAGAAAGCTAATACAAGAAAGAAGGAAGGAAGTTATTAAATTTCCAACATTTTTTCTTCTAGTGTTTGCACAAAACAAACACCACTAGTACTAGGGTTTTCACAAAACAAATTATAGAGTAGATGAAGATGTATGACATTGTTACTCGAAAACCCCAAGTTGGAGGTTGACCTCTGGTGCTGGTGGCGGAGCTTCAGTAGGGTTTCTCAAGCAGCGGTGCAACAACCACCCCAAAAAGCTTAAAACAGCTGCAGCACCAATCCCAACTTCGAGAGAAATTTTAATTGTAATGTGTAACATTTTGATAGTTCAGGAAATCTAGGTCAGATACCTGATGGTTGTATTTTAATATATACATCTAAAAAAGCTGTCATATTCTGGAAAAGGCGTCGGCAAACTGAAGCGCAAGATGTTTCAACGTGCTTTCTTGGGGCAATCTTGACTGTTTGTCTGCAAACCTAACAAATATTATATAAAAAATAATTATAAACTATGAAAAGATAAATAATTAAGATGCAATAATAATAAATAGTTTTAAGATGAAATTTAAAAAAGAATGATTTTTTTTTTGATTTGTTTCAAAAAATTGAATCGTTTCTTTTTTTTGACAAAACTTTAACTTTTTGCGTGGTATGCTTTGAGGCCACCACATCAAAGGGCATATTGGTACATTTAATATAACTTTAATTTAGTACTATAAAATTGAAAAATCTTCTTTATTTCCTAAACTTTGTGTGAAATCAAACCAAATCATTTTTTAAACAGCAAAGGTATATTATTTGAAAATGAGGTAAAAAGTAACACAAATCATATTAATTAACAACTTAATAATTTAAAAAATGTATAAGAAATTTTTTACTCTCAAAACTCTATCAATTGCCACATAATTAGGATAAAGGGAGCAATATATATTATTTAAAAATTACGTAAAAAATACTATAAATTATAATAATTAATAATTTAAAATATATATAAAATTATATTAAAATTTAATTAACTCTCTAATAAATTATATATGTGTCACATAAATTATGATATAAAAATAACACGTTGAGCCCATATTACTTCTTTAATATAAACTATGAAAAGATAAATAATTATAAAGATGCAATAATAATAAATAGTTTTTAGATGAAATAAACATTACAAATGATTCATATTATCATCATCATCTTTGTTTTTCTTTAATTAATACCTTTTAAAATTATGTGTGAATAATACATAATTAACAATTTATAACTCAAAATTATCAGTTTCAAATTTCAAAGGGGAAATACTAAAGGGAACTCAACTATTTTAATTTTTTACCTTTCATGTTAAATCAAAATTATATGTATATAAATAAATTAAAAGAGGGAGGGGACCACTTTGAAGTGGAAAACCACGTGCGAGTACTTACGCCGACCGAGCTGAAAAAAAGGACTTTTGGGGCAGTTTTCCTTCTTGCCAAGTCAGCATGATGCTAACAAATGAGGCTCTTCTTCTCCTTTTTCCTCTTATTTTTCAAATTATAATAAAATCATTAAACCACACTAACTAATTTTAACACATATTTGATGACTTATTAATTTAGTCTCTCAAGTAAACTAATTATCTATATTTACTTAAAACTTAAATAACCATAGCTATTGAATATTTTAAAGTACTCGTTTAAAATTTATGAGAGGAATATTTTAGGAGAGTAAGACGACTAATCTATCCATCTATATATTATATTAAAAGTTAAAACTATTGTTTGAGCTTTTAGTCCTTTATTAAAATATTATCTTTTCACTATTTTCTTAATTTATTATTTAATCTTTTATTTATTAGTTTCAAAATTCACTTCTCAATTAGAATTTCTTTATATTTAGAATTCAATTCTGATATGAGACTATTTTATTTAAATAATTAACTAAAATTTTGACTATAAATATTTGGTTAATAAAAGTATGTAATATATCAAATTTAAAAAGAAAAAATTCAATATTATGTTGGAAACATTAAACTACTCCTTTTATATTTAGATATTTTTTGTTACATTAAATTTTAATCAGTTAATTATTTAACTTCTAATTATTCAACTCTAAATTATTATTTTATGTATTAAAAACTGTTGACATATCTATATTATAAGCAATTGAATTGATTTTATCATCTTTGTTGTTTCATAAATATAGTAAACTATTGCATCAAACTAATGGTATTTATTTGATTTTGTTTACATAAATATTGTATTTGTTTGATGATGGCACTCAATTAGTAGCGCTAGCACGCCACTCGACTCCTCGGCTCAATACTATTTATATATAATGACACACACACCGAACTAGTTCTTTAAATGACATACTGAGTTATTACATTATATACATATCTTTCATAATTATACATACATAATGATTTATAAAAATAATTTTAAATATCTTATTTACATTTTCATCAATTTTTATCTTTTAATCTATTTATAAAAGCATAAATGATCAAGATGAGAATATTTATCTTATGAATTTCATATATATGAATGTCTGATAATTCTTGATGGGACTAGAAATGTCATTATTTCTTATTTCTAGGTCAAAATGATAAAATTTTCAAACTTTATTCACAACAATTTAATGATGAAAAGTTCTATAATTAGGGATATGCAAAAATTGAATCGACTAATGGACTGAATCGATAAAAACATTATTGCTTTATTGTTATTTGGTTATTAGGTTATTGGGTTTTGGTTTTTGAAAAGAAAATTGATGGGTTATCGAGATTTGATATCGGTTTTTATTATTGGATAAATCGATAACCCAATAAAATTATAATAATTCACTATTTTACCCCTTCGTAAATATTATGTATTAGTAACTTAATATTAATAGGACAATGTAGTAGTACTTTATCTATTATAAACTTCGTACTTAAGTAATTAGTTAACAACTCTAGACTCTAGTATTTAATCTTAATTTTTCCTCTTTCGTACTCCATCTATTTTTTTAGTGCAAATTCTCATTATCCTCCTTATCAAGTAAATCAAAAATCGCACAATTAAAGACTTAAAATTAGTAAAAATTAGTCTATTGATTTGTTATTGCTTAGTAAGAACTGACGTATGTAGGAACAAGCGAGGAAAAGGAAAACAAGAAATCACATTCATCAAGTTATAACCTATAATCAAATTATCAAACTTCATTTCTTTTACCATAATGGGATCTTTATTAGCAACTAGAAGATAAGTCACTTCAAACAACAACAACAACAACAACATACACAGTGAAATTCCACAAGTGGGGTCTGGAGAGGGTAGAATGTACGTAGATTTTACCACTACCTCATAGAAGTAAAGAGACTATTTCCTGGGGACCCTTGTCTCAAAAACTCATACGTAGAATAAACTAGATATGACAAAAAGTAATAAAAAGGGGAAAGAAGAAAAGAAAAAAAAATTAAAAATTTTAACACATAAGCAACAAATAATGACACACATATTATAAAACACCACTACTCCTCTACCCTACTAAACCCCATGATTAGGTAACCACCTAACCCTACCAATCAATTAGCCTACTACTCTAATACACGACTTCCACTTCTTCCTATCTAGGGTCATGTCCTCAGTGAGATTAAGTTTGGTCATATCATGTCTAATCACCTTCCCCCAGTACTTCTTCGGTCTACCTCTACCCCGTCCTTCGGTCTACCTCTACCCTTCTGTGTAACTCCTAAAACCAACCTCTCATACCTCCTAACAGGAGCATCGGTACTCCTTTTATGCACATATCCAAACCATCGCAGTCTCGCTTCCCTGATCTTATTTGTCACCGAAGCCACCTCTAGCTTCTCCCGAATGGTCTCATTCCTAACTTTATCACTTCTGGTGTGACCACACATCCATCTCAACATCCTCATCTCTGCAACATGCTGGACATGTATATTTTTGATTGGTTAACACTCCACCCCATACAGCAAAAATGACCTAACCAATTTGTAAAACTTACCTTTGAGTTTAGGTAGTATCTTCTTATTACACAATACTCCAGATGTCAACCTCTATACTCCAGATGTCAACCTCTATTTAGTCCAAACTGTCCCAATACGATATGTGATATCATCATCGATATCACCCCCAAATACTTAAAGTTTTCCTTCTCAGGTTGAGTGACAAGTCTCACATCAAAATTTACTTCATCCCTCTTAATACACACAATCTATAATATCAATTATTCCAACAATTTTTCATTTTGTATAAATTATTTTTACTTTTTTTTCATTTTGAATGTAATATTACTTTATTTTTGTGTATAACTGATAATAAAATAACTAATATCAAACCAAATCAATAAATGTATGTTATAATAAGTTTTATTTGATTTTGAGAATTTAAAAATTGATTAAATTATTTGATTTTGACCAATAATAGACCTGTGAATACCCCTAGCTTATACATAATCTAATCCAGCATTCAAACATTCGAATCGAAGCTCCAAATATGAGGAAATAAACCAAATTTTGACATCCAAAAACCAAAATTTCTTGTCACCATAAGGGTTCAAAAATAAAGCCAAAGGAGAAAGTAACACAATATCTAAAAGGAACAAAACTTTAGACATTCGACGGAATAAGAAATGGTGAAGGAACACAAGTTCTTCGAATTCTAGAGTATCTTCTAATCAATCTAAGGGAGAAAAAACAGATTAAGTCTTCCATCTTCAAAGGTCTTGGACGCTCAAACCTACAATGAGATTCGTGATCATCGATGATTAGCAGCAATACGGCAAATAAACTAGCCAACTGGAACAACGTATTGGAAGTGTAGATAAGCATACCTGGGGGGAGTGACTGCTTCAGCTTGTCCGCCTTCTCAAAGTCAGACACACAGAGTGTGTACAGGTACTTGGAGCAGCGAACCTTGAACTTAACCATATCCTTGTTCTTCTTGATCTTGACAGATCGTGCATCCTTCCTCCTTGCTGTTAGGAGGAAATCCTTGATCTCGTGGATTTGCTTCGGCTGAAACCAAAGCGGTTCAGTTAAGCATTCACTCTCTAACACAAGGATATAAATTTGCAGAAAGTAGTTCTAAGCAAGTCTCATGCAATCTCACCAAATCAAATGGTAATGAACATGAAACATTTGCCTGCCTAACAAGTAAGAACTGACGTATGTAGGAACAAGCGAGGAAAAGGAAAACAAGAAATCACATTCATCAAGTTATAACCTATAATCAAATTATCAAACTTCATTTCTTTTACCATAATGGGATCTTTATTAGCAACTAGAAGATAAGTCACTTCATCTACGTTCTGCTCAACATATACCAAGATTTTCTAACAAATGCAGACATAAGATGAGAACTACGAGAGTCAAGACAAGAAAATAACCCCCAAAGGACCTAGCTCCATCGAAGAAAATGTTGCTATTGGAACACGGAAGAATTGAAATATTAGATCAAAACACTATGTATTGGATGTTATAAACTTCCTAAACAAGAATTCTTGAACATAAAAAAAACCAGTTCAATATTCATGAGCAACAAGTACAGGATTCTCTTTCGGATAGGCCCTGAAATCCAGTGTTACAAGTAGATACATAATAGTTACAAAAGTGAAGTAGCAAAAGGTTCAGCTCTCCTTTACTTTTACTAATTAAGAGTCTGGGAGATGACAAAGTCACAGAAAGGAATCAGGGGAATCTACAGGGATAAAAATCCAGTTACTTCAATAGAAACTAGAAAAGGACTTAAAATCTTGGATTCAATAACACCAAAAATACGACTAGAAGAATCTAATATCTCCACATCATGAAGTCACAGCAAGAGTTTTTTTCATAACAGAAAGTTCCTAGAGGTTCAATAACTCGGTAGATAATGAGCCCACCCTCAAACCCATACCATGCTTTTGCGTAACGAGAGCCTATCCCATCCATCACCACCTAAGCTTTAACAACTAGGTCACAGCTCCAGGGGAGCTCAACCCTTCACCACTCAGAAAAAGTCCCAGATTATAACACTTCCAAGTACGATTAAAAGAATCTTATATCTCCACATCAGGAGTCAATACATCAAGACTCTTTTTTTTAATAACAGACAACTCCTAGAGGTTCAGTAGCTCACAATTCAAAACTCGGTCGATAACGAGCCCGCCTTTAACCCTCCACCACTTAGACGATATACTTATGGTCACAAACCAGTATCAACTGCTAAACCCACCCATCACCAGACCTAAACTCTCACCACCAAACCAAAGCCTTTAGCTTTTTCATTCACAACAGAAAAACTCAAAGTACCGATACTTGTCATATCTCCGAAAAATCACACTTAAACAGACCCAAAAAACAGAGAAAAAAAACAAAACTTTATTCATATGAAAACCTAATAGTTCATCAATTCAATCCCAAAAGCTTCAACATTTACCTCAAACAATGTAAATCTAACAACAAAATTTCACACTAAATACAAAAAAAAAAAAATCCTCATCTAACAACAAAATTTCACAATAAAAACAAGCAAATTCAACAATCTAAAACAGAAAAAAGGAGACAAACCCCACCATGATTAGGTCTTCAAATTAGGGTTTTGTTGCTGTTCCTGCCGCTGCTGCTGAAAGAGAAGACAACTGGAATAAGAAAAGGGGCGAAAATATATAATATGAAAAACCCTAATTTGGTTCAATTTCCAATTTTACCCCTCAACCGGAACCCGGAACAGGAACCGGAACCGGCCCAACCCATTAAGAGCACGGTAGGGCTTACTAGCCTTTGGGCAACGGCCCAATAACGGATATATTTTTTTACTTACCATATAACTTATTGAAATTACGCTTTAGTCCCAAACCTCCCACTATAAATATACCTAACTAAATTTCATTTTTTCCCCACTCACTTTAAATTCTCTCTCAAATTGTTGCTATTCCACAGTTCATTATCTGCTTTTGACTTGATACGATATTTTGGTATACTTGCTTTATCTCTTAATTTACGTGTTCAATTTATTACTATTAAATTTGTTAGTGTTTGTTGTTTCATATCTATATTATGTCTTCGAGTAACAATATGTTTATGGGAGGGCATAAAAATAAAGGTAAGATATCTAGTTCTGTTAATCAGCGACTTTCTCGTAAGTCTGAAAATGATTCTTCGAAAGATAGTGAAGATTTAGAATATTGTATGCATAATAATAATCACAAAAGTGTATCGATTGAAGAGGAAGAAGAATCTAAGGAGGTTTCTAGTATAGAAAAAATTATTGATGACGATTCGATGAATAAAAAAAATATGTTTTGATAATAAGAAATATAAAAAAGAAATTACAAAATCAATAGCTAGTGAAAAACCTTTAAACTTTACTTGTGCTAAAGATTTTAATACATATATCAATAGATTATATGCTAATCGTTTGATTAATGGTATTCCTAGAATTATTTGTAAAAATGATGTTATGAATTTTTATATGCAATATCAACAATATTTATTTTCGAAACTTATTGTCAAAATAATTAATAATTATTTAGGGAGCCAATATCTACTACATATAATAATTATTTTGAAAATTCTCCTAATTTTTTAATTGATTTAGATTGGAATATTATTGAATTTATTGCCAAAATTTTATCAAAATTTCATAATGCTATTTTAGAATTACTTACTAATTGTGATCCTAATGTTTGTAGTGTTTTAAGTCATATAACTGAATTTTCTTTTTCACTTTCCAAATATAAGGATAGTGAAATTTATAAAAACGTTATTATTGCGATAAATGAAAAAATAAAAAAAATATTTTATTCCTATGCCTCCTGTTTTTCAAATTTGTGCTATATTAAATCCTGATTTAAAATTAATTTATGCAAAAAAAATTTACAAGAGTATATTATATAAATGTTTAGAAATTGGGGAGGAAGAAAAAACCAGATTTAGAAACAGCTAAATCAAATTTATTTTCAAATACAGAAGCATTTTTTAATTATTATGATCAATTAATAAAAAGTAATAAATTAAATATTTCTAAATCTAAAAAAAAATGATATGCAAATGTTTATGGATGATTTACTAGGTGAATCTGATTTTAATGAGCTTAATTCCAATTAATCCTTCTTATATTGAGATTAAGGAGATGATTAATAATTTTAGAAAATTTTGATCATCTTTTGTTCATATATCTCTTGTTCAAAAATGAAAGTTAAGCTTTCAATATGTATAAAATTTGAAACTTTTTGTAAGTTCCAAATTTGTGCTTGAATAACAAAGATCGATATGAATAGATAGAAACTCATTGAAATTCGAGACATCTGGTTAACGGAAGCAAAATAGATTCCAACCCTGTTGGTGCAGTTTACAACAAAAAAAAAATTGTAAATCAACTGAAGTTAGCAGCCTCTAGTTTTTACTAAATTGTACAGGATTTTTTTGACTGCAACTGCAACTAAATAAACAAGACGTCGATCCTAGTATCTAAAAGCATTTTCGATGGACAACAGAAGGTCCACTCTCATCGTAATCAGCTTTGGTGATGTGCTGGTTTTGAGGGAAGACAACTTTGGCAAGTATGGCACCACCAATCCATGCTGAATATGAAGTCAAGTTCTCTGGCATGTACTCTGGAGGCTGTAAGAATATCACAAAAACGAAATTCAGTAATAACTTTTTTGAACTTAAATGGAGCAGGGGACTAAATCGAGTATGTTGTTGTAATGGTGGTTCTTGATATGGTTCAAGTCGCGCTAAATATATCATGTCAATCTTACACTACCTTCTCTCGTGTTCCTAGCACAGCTGAGCGAACTAAGTCTAGAAGATTACAACTTCACGCCTAGTGCTGAGCGAACTAAGTCTTGTATTTAAATGGACAAGGGTAGAGGAGTGGTCTTATCATCCCTGAGTTTCAAAGGTTGTGGTTGGCCCAAAGGGTTGGCTCCAGACAAATTTCTCGGTTATTATATTTCCCTCTCTAATTTGGAGTTTTTGCAACGAGTTACGCTGACAGTACTAAGATTCCCATAATAGTGGTATGGTGTTGCGCAAGCAGAATGAAGATTGATCATTGCAAAGAGGCAAAAGGAACCTAAGCTGACGACAAGAAAGATACCTTTACTAGTGAAGGACGAACTGCTGATGAGCAAAGGGTAGCTTCTCTCTGAAACCGTTCCTCAAACCCTGCAAACCACGAGCAACACTAAGTTTAATTATTTCTTCTCTGTAACGGTAACAGTATATTCATCAGCACAAAAGCATGCTGGTAGCCAAATTTACAAGATCAAAAGAGCTATCTGTCCTTTTCTACTTACAAGGACTCTAAGAACTGTAATATCGACTTCGCTGCAATTACAAAATTCTTTACACCACAACTGAAAAGACACCTAGCATAGCTTGAGTTAGTCTTCAAAGCACCTAACATTTCTCTCTCCACGCACTCCACTATATACAAGTTTAATTTACGTATATGTTTAGCCCACAAGACCCATGGGACACCAGAGTCTAGACTTTACAAATGGCCAGAGCAAAGATCAAAAGGAAGGAGGCAGTTTGAGCATATCCGATCCATCTGTGCCAACTGACTGATTGAGGGTCTCTCAATCCACTCCTCTCTTTACCTCACACTCATTTGCGATATATGTTAACCTAAGTAATGATGGGGAGTAGGAACAAATTTTACTTCTCTTCAATGTGATATTCCGCACTGATCTACCTCAAGTTACTATTATTGCTATCGTGTTCTTCTTGTTATCGATAAAAGTTTACTACACGATACAGCTATGCTATTTATTATTTTTTCAATACTCGATACCAACTCTTTTAATTTGTTAATTACCATGGTGTCTAGCCAACCTTGCACACTCCTTGACTGATAATATGAACAGTCTTTTACGGACCAAAAGCATAAGTGTTGATGCAAACTATCCACCAAGGCTGAAGCATATAGGTTCTCACTTAACGTTGTAATTGGGATTCAAACCGGAATGTTTCCAAGTTATTACTCCTATGTCTCGGCCACTAAGCTAAATCATAAACAATTGGATCAGCTCTTCCTGCTTGTCATTTGGGTCATTTTGACTTGCAGGTTATAAATCTAAACCAGTTTGGTTAGAGGAGACAGTAAGATCAAAAGGGATTTGTTTCCTGAAACTTAGAAGAAATAAATGGCCCCTCTGATCAACAGCACACTCATTAGCATTTCAATATATTGTTTTGTCATCTCATCACGAAGCTGGCATTGGTTAAGAATATTATAGGACTAGAGGAAGGGAGATATTGATACCGCCTTAATGTTTCACTCTGTACTTGTCAAAAATTTGTGGTAGCCATCAAGCATATATGAAGCACAAGCCAATTCTATTGTTGCTGAGTGATATTTTTGGTCCAATAACTAAATATCGGTTCACCAGACGTCTTCTACTCCCCTAAGTTGGCCTTCGGAAAGCATCAGTAAAGATGGAACGAATAGTAGAAATACATTTACTGACAAAATTGTCATAGTTAGCTGCTTAGGCAATTGATGGAAAAATACTTAATATCACCCTCCACCCCCAAACCAAATCAAGCATAGAAAGAAATGCTATCGGGATAATCTACATAAAAGAAGGCTAGGGCATCGGAGAGTTTGAGGATGACTATCCCTACACTATGATTGGTGAAAAGTTTACTGAGGAAAAGAAAAGCAAGCCAATCACAAATGCATCCAGTAGATAAATATTGAAAGCTTGCCAAACAAAATACCAGTAACAGAACATAGAAAAAGGAATATTACACTTCCCAGTTGCATTAATTTGAACGAGAAAAGGACTGTCTGTCATAAAGACATTTATAATACATCCAATAAAATTGAACTAGCTTGAGATAAAACCAACCAAAGTCCAACCAAGAGAAAACTAAAAAGTTTTAGCAACAAAACAAACACCAAGAAAGAGATGAACAACACTGACCGGTCATAGTAGCAGTGCCACCACAAAGGACCGTGTTCTCTAGCAGCTGACGGTGATTTTCAGATGACACAGACGAAATACTATGAACAAGCTGCTCAACTATTCCATGAGCATCCTTACCCAATATAGATGGTTGAAACAATGCCTCTCCAACAGCATATCTTTCTTTTCCAATTGTGATTACCTAAAGTAAAAAAAATATAGAGATTCATTCAGACATCAACAGTTCTACATGCAAGCCAAAGATGACAGAATGACAATAAATGAATGCCAGCAAGATTTTTTTTTAAACAAAAGCGCTAAAATGGAATATATGATGATCCTAAAATGCCACTCCCTTACTGCTATTAATGTAAGGTGATTAGTGGAATGACAAAAAGCTCAGGCTTTAGTTCCTCTTTTCTGATATCTATGTAGCTCTATGGTATTGAAGGATCATTGTTCACATTGATGGTAAGACCCCATTTTCCTTATCTTTTCTAACTTTCCTGTATAGGCTTCCATTGTTCCTCCAATTCCCTTTGATCCTTGAAATGAGTATCACATGACAACACTTTTTGGAACCCTAACTAGATGACCTATGCTATTCTACAGAAAGAAGCAGAGAAATACATCTAACATCAATCCAAGCAAACTTTAAAGTCAAATCAGTCCCTCACCTCATAATGGGGCACCGAAAGACATCAATTCAAGAAATTTTAAAACCAGATCAGTCTTCAACCCCATAATGGGCCAGAAATAAGATTCCAAATGGTTTTTCTCCATATTTCAAGACGTTTCGTTAACCTCATAAGACCAAGCCAATCGTTAATCCTAAGGAACCCTGTTTAAGCTTCATAACTAGATAACCCGAATTACAGAAAGCAATGCCACCTGCAGTAATGCACTGGCTTGTTCTACACCCTGATGTCCTTTAGACAATCGAATGAAGGAGTTCTTTCAGCAGTTTGAAAACAAAAGTATTGTATTTACCTTAAGAAACTAGAGTAAGTTCTAGATACTTTTTTGAAAAAAAAAGGGAGAATAAGTTCTAGACATTAACAATGCATTATAATACAATGAACTGGTTTTCTATCAACTTTAAGTAAGGCACAGAAACCTGGCCATCAGGCAGAGTATGCTTCTCTTCCAAGCACGACTGTTGAAGCTTCTCATAGGCAATATCATCAGCAGCACAGCATGCATACTGCTCTTTCAATTTTTCAACATCAGAAATATTGAGTTTCACTGTGGGATTTGATTTACTAAGCTCATTTGCTAGTAGCTTTGTCAAATCCAAACCCCCAACTTCCAACCTTCTTGATGCTATGTGCTGAACAGCACCCTCAATGACAGGTGCAATATCTAAAAGGACACAAAAAAGAAAGCCGGCAGAACTCTGAGAAATTTAACATGGATGTGAGAAAAAACAAGGAAAAGTAAAGAAACATTTCCAAAACAGAATACAAACAGTTTAACTTTTAGAAGAAAAGAAGTGCACCAAAAAAACTTGAATATTTATTATAGCAAAATAAGCAAAAGTCATAATTCTGATAGCAACTAGGGCGAAATCAATTCTCACTGTTCCTTGATCTAAGGCAAGGAAGAAAGCATCATTGTTCTGCCCATTCCATACGAATAGAGACAAGGAGTTTCTTTTCTTCCTGCCCATTTATTTGGATGAGGTAACATAAATCTTATAAAATGTAAGCATCAAAAGGGTACCAACCCTGACTAGTGATGAATGATAAAGATATTTATCCTACTGCACAAATTTTCTCAAAAGCAAAATTGTGTCTCTATGAGCTTTCATATTACTATAGTTCTAAGCACAAAAGATGAAGTCTCTAATTATACGGAAGAATATATAGCAGTTATACGCAAGAGTGATATTACAACATTGGCAGCTAATATCCTCCTTGTAGAAGCCCAATTCCAACTTTTTAAGATGCAAGAAGATGAATAGAGTATTCAAGGTCATGAGAATTATCGTATTCTATACAGATGTGCTGTCCACCAGGTGCAAGTGTAGCGCACATTCTCTTGAATATATGTCGAGAAAAAAAATTCTGGGGCGCTAATGGTGAACATGGCCAAAGAAGGTGGAAACACAAGGTGAACATGTGCATTGAACAGGAAGAAAGGAGTATCATCTCATTTTGTCCTCAGGACAACTTGTTAGCTGCATTTCTCAATATCTTACTCATGCACATCCATTTGACTAAAGTTCAAATCAGGCTTCTACAACCATTGATCTGTTTTTTTTTTACACTCTTCTTGTAGATATGCTTCCCACCAATGGATATTGCACCTACCCACGTGCCCCCTAATACCGCTAAGCAAAGTGATAACCATCCCAAGTACTGGTTCATTGTGAAAATTACCTCAGTCTTTTTCTAGAGCTCATATTTAAGGTTGTGTGTATTCATCAGTTTTTGCAGATGAATGTGCGGTGTCATCCCTAGGTGATATGGCTGAAGCAAGGTTGAAGGGGCCCATTTGTACATATATTGTTTTCATAAATCCGCATTAACTGTAATAGGTACGGCTCAAAAAGGCTCAACTATAAATAGACGAAGAATATGCAGAATATTAAGGGGCATATCAACCATAGTCACCACAGATTGGATTATTACCCTGATCCTTTGCTCGAAACTAATAAAACCAACAGGTATTACTAAGTTTTTCCAACCAATACTGCAATAATAACCACATTCTCAAGCCTTCCATGTCTCTTCTCACTTATACTTTGCAACTTGAAGGAAATAGAAACAAAAGCAAGCAGACAATATTGCTAACTAATGATACATAAGTAGCATAAATCTGGCAGTGGAAGACTTAAGTGACGGAAAAAGCAAAGTGTCTTCAAATACGCAGATGTTGAAGGATGATAAGTTTTTAAGGTAATGCAGATACCAATTTTCCCATGACCAACGTCAACAGTGCAGCCAGATATGCGTCCAACAGCATAAAGTGACAATACTGCCTGCTCAGAGGCATAAAACCCCGAGATGTTGAATGTTTCAAACATCAACTGCACCAATTGTTCCCTAACAGCCTGTTAACACAAAGGCAGCAATATATATATTAGATTACATTTCCAGACCAATACACAGAAAAGACAATAACTTGATGTTGCAGTTAAAAGCAATAAGCCAAATCTAGCATCCAGCACTAACGACTTACTATTTTTCTCCATATTTCAAGACGTTTCGTTAACCTCATAAGACCAAGCCAATCGTTAATCCTAAGGAACCCTGTTTAAGCTTCATAACTAGATAACCCGAATTACAGAAAGCAATGCCACCTAGGACGTATTACATTAGTTGCTATTCCTTTTTTTAATTTTAATATCGATGGTTTCTAGACCAACTGTATGCATTCGACTAATCCATATATCTTGTCCACAAACTCATGTTGCCAAGGTCATACTAATCATGCCATCAACCTGGAGTAAATGGGCTTACACCAAAGGTTTACTGTTCCTTAGTAAAGGAGTTAAGCTTTTCAAGTTGACATTACAGCTCATCCAAAATGCAATTCTTTAAATCATTTTCTTGTCATGTGTATTACTAACTAAAGTAGTTATTACAGAAGAAACTGAAATCCTTTCTAGCAGTTGCATACTCAAAAATGAAAAACCATTCACTAATTTCTTAGGAAATTTTGGTACGCCCCCAAAAAATTTATTTAAAGAAAAACAGAAATACCGAAAAAGTTTCAAAAACTCGCCTTGGGAGTGCAGAGTGGGTCAGTGAACAAAATTTGACCTTCATTTCCAATTTCCCAACCAAG
>DF358842.1:37468-53724 GCA_000787875.1 Solanum virginianum | reverse complement strand
CCCAACCAAGACCGGAATAAAGAACATGATGCAACAGGTCCTCAATGGCATCCCAATCTTTGATGAAACCTCTCACAATGGGATCCACAGTCACTTCCTCCTCCTCAAACAATGAACCTTCATCATCTTCAGGAATGCGTTTCATTTGAGTTGGTATTACCTAAACCATACATTTCCAAATTCACAAAAAACATTAACTGCATCATTAACATCTTAAAGATCCACATAAAATTGGAGCAAAATAACAAGTAAATAGCATAAAGTTTCAATCTTGAAGCTCTTCCCTTATGGGGTTTTCTTGTACTTCATTCCCAAAAGTTACAAAAAAGCATTATAGTTATCATTATCATCTTAAACCCCACCCCCACCCCCTCTCCCCCCAACAAAATTACACAAAATTGGGGCAAATAGCAGAAAGCCAGAAAGTTCCAATCTTGAAGCAAAATTCATATGGGGTTTTNCACCCCACCCCACCCCACTCCACCCCCACAAAAAAATCACACAAATTGGGGCATATACAACAAGTAAATAGCAGAAAGTTTCAATCTTTAAGCTCTTTTCTTATGGGGTTTGCTAGTACTTTGTCTATATACAACCAAAAACTAAAATCAAGAGTAACAGATACAGTATCACCGTAACAAAAAAAAATCCAAACTTTCACACAAATTGAGGTAAAATAGCAAGAAAATTCCAAATTTGAACCATTTTGGTGTGTGGGGTTTCTATTTTACAGTTGGAAAAAGTGAAAAAAATACCATAGCAGGAGTTTGATCTGGAACAGCGAAGCCAGCTTTGAGCAATTTAGAACCAGCATCCACTACTACTGCCTCCATTCTTGAAGGCTCTGAAAAAAATTACTCTCTCTCTCTCTCTGAGTATATAAAAAATTTCAAAGAACTGGTGAAGTAAATGTGTATCTGAACTGAAATTGAATTTGCTGCTGTTCCCACCTCTTTTATTTTCTTCACCCTTTCATTCTTTCTTCACTTGTTGATTTTAATATTGTTTTTTCCCCTAATAGCTTTTGGTAAGGTTTTTTTTTTTTTTTTGTGTGTGTGTTTATATAATAGGAAATATTTTTTGAAAATTTTATTTTTATAAAAAAACAAGGAAAATGCTTTAAAACACACTTAGATATGATTGTTTTTATTATTCTCTTCGTCTATTTTTACTAGTTCATTATTGATTTGATACCAGAATTAAAAAATAGTACATAATAAAAGTAATTTTATTAAATTATTGAAAATAAGTAGTAAAGATGGACGGATGGAGCATATACTGTAATTTTGTGGGGATCGTATGACTGCTTTAGACTCTTTTTAGCATATTATTTAATAATTCGAAAATAAGTAATTCATCAAAATTTAAAATATTTATTTGCACGTGCTTGTCAATGAAAGTTATTTTTGTTTATAAATATACAACATAAATCACTTTCATATTATTATGATTTAAATTTTTTATTTTAAATTTCTCATCTCATATTGAATATTTGCATTGTTATTCATTGTTTGAACAAGTTTTTGGAGGTCAAAAGTAGTGGAGTATTTTTAAAAAGTGAGATATTTAATCAAGCTTTGAGAGAAAATAATTGTTTTTGGAGAATAAAAAATTACTTTTTGGAATCTAAATAATTTACTAATAATAATTATTTATTGATTTGATATGAATGTCAAATTCATATATAACTTAAAGTTGATTAAAAAAAGATCATAAGTATATTAAAGTCCCTCGACTCTTAATCAGAGGTCTCAAATTTGAGTATTTAGAAATCTCTAGTAGGAAACATCTTCATCAACATGAATTTGGATTAATCGGGCAAATGATTTTGGAATTTCAAATGATTATAAAGCTCTCGCTATGCGCAGTGTCCAGGAAAGGGCCCGACTCTTACCTTACATTTTCGCCGAAAGTTGTTTCTAAGACTTGAACCCCAATTCTCGGAACAACTAAGAGATCCATTCGAGGAACATGGAGACTAGTTGCCTTCAGAGCAAGGTTTTATAGAATCAGATTTTCAACACAAATACAAAAGTTGGAAGAAGAAAGACCTTTCCTATCCGCTTTTCTACAAGGTCTACTTTCAGACCGGGCCAAATGTCTCCAGATAGGGCCCCCACTAGTCCGGCTAGCTAGTGAGCGGTTCTTTCGCAAAATATCCTCATTCTTTATGCTTGAGAAGATGTATCAGCTTATTTACAATGGTTCAAAAAAAAAAACATGTAGCATATAATAAGTTGCCTCATTTCTCTACCCAAAAAATAATTACAAGAGTTTCCATTTACAAATTATTTAAGCAGAAGCAAAACTGGATTGCTGCTTATCTACACTTGTTATTTATAAGCTGTACACAAAACAAAAAAGTTTCTTCAATTCTTGAAAACTGGATTGCCTAGAGAAGCATTCATCGATAAGGCCACATGTTTCTCTGGAAAAATAAGATGATGCAATGATCGTTATAAGTTTGCAAAAAGACTAAAGGACCATGAAAAAATTGATCTCGAGTGGTACTAACCTCCTGTCGCGATGAGTTTTTCAACACGAGATACAATGTGTTTTCCATAAGTGTATTTCTTGAGGGTAGTAAGGTGTATTCTAATGCGCGAGAGAATTAGCTCACGACTTTGATCATCACATGTCTCGAGTACCTTTTGTACTACATAGTTTCCAAATGGATCCTTCATCATAACCTGTATTGGAAATGAAAATGATCATGACTGAAGATTGTTCAACTTTTAACATGATGATTTTCTGCGATGATGAAAATGGTCATAGGAGAGATAGAAGAAGAGAAACTTTTGTTGTTGTGGAGATGGAGTGTGTGTTAAAATGAGGCATCTCGTGTTAGCAGGGTCCGAGAAAGACCAGCACACAACTATATATAAGAGATAACGTGTTCTTTTCAGCGGTTTTTCCTTTCAAATGCAGAACAGAATGGTGCAAAAAGAATAGTAACAGACCTGTAGAGGCTCATTTTCTGGTGTTGAGCCAAGCATCTCGTTCACCAGAAGTTGTCGTTCCTCTGGAGTTGCAAAAATCAAGCACTTCTCAACGACATTAGAAGCGTACTTGTGTTGACTCATCTTCACAATTTGTCCAGTAAGCTTGCTTATTATATCAGACCTCTCGTGTGGTTTACCGTGTTGGAGTACATGCTAGAGAAGTAACAAGAAGTCCAAAATAAGGACCAAGAACAGAAGGGAAGCAACTTATTACACAAAATTCCACTTCATCTACTGTAAACGTTTATCAGAACTCGGACTAGTACCAGAAATGATGTCAAGAAATGATGAAAACGTCTTAAGTCGATTACCTGAATGACATAGTTTCCATACTGATCCAGCACTAGAGTACCGGCAGCCTGCATTATTTTATCCATGATGATCTTTTGTGTCTCCGGGTTGTTGCAGTACTCAAGGACTCTCTGAAAATGAACAGATACAAAGTGATTGAGTGAACTCAACATGACAAAGTAAAAGAAACGGAAGAAAAAAAGAAAGCATATCAGTACCTGAATGACGCGACAGCCATAAGGATGTGTTGATAGAGACACAACATGTCCGAAGAAGGAAGCTACAATAAAGTGAATTCGATCTTGAGGTACATACTCTATGCACTTCTGAATAACGTGATTACCATTCTGATCACGGACACATTTCATCACATAGCCATCTAATTCTTTAGCCATTTGCTTCTGCAGTTCTACATCAAAGACCTCCAAAGCCTGTGATCATCATAATATGGTTCATTCTGTCATCCAAAACATGACTGTCCTCCGAACTAGATTGAGTTATTATACAGGATAAAGTATAAGGATCGACCTTCTGAATAACTCTGCAACCATACATTTGTAGACTCAGAGGCAAAACATGACCGATAAGTTGCATTGCTAGTTCCTTTCTTTGACTCTCCGTTCCATGCTCAAGGAACTGTATACATTGATTAACAAATAAATGACAATCAATACAAAATTCACCTAGTATAGAAGCAAAAGGAAAAAGATAACGATGGCTTAAACGACAATACGTACCTTTTGTATGACATAATTTCCAAAGACATCAGTCATTAAACTGTGAACATGAGGAAGAATTTCTGGGAATATCTTCATCTTTTCTTCGACTGTGGCAGTTTCGAGCTTCTTTTGAATAAATCGACTCCCATACTGATCCTTACTAAGTAATTAAAAGAAGGCATTTAAAGGAAAAAAAAAGGAGATGATATAATTAAAGTACAACAAGAAGATACCGAGTGGAATCCCACAAGTGGAGTCTGGGGAGGGTAGAATATACGCAGACCTTACCACTAACTCATAGAGGTAGAGAGGCTGTTTCCTGCGAACACTCGCAGTTATAGATGATATAACTAAAGTATATAGGGAAAAAGCAGCTTTGGTGCACCTGAATTCTACAACATGACCGACAACGTCCAAAAGGTCTAATGACCTGGGGTTGTTCTTGAGATCTTCCAGCAAAGATGGTGAAACATTTCCATTAGCAACTTTTTCCGAATGCCATGAACCTTTAGATTCATCAGCAGAATTTCTCATCTGTGGGAGAGGATCACTCTGATACATAGGACTTCTCGATCCTACCGTCACATACAACGAATTTGCGATTTTATTCTCTTGGCCTGAGCCAAGAGCATGAATCACATGATACCTATCTGTTAAACTGCAAGAATTATGTAGTTGCTTCTGTTGCGGGAGTGATGCACCAGCATACATTGTTCCGAGAACTTTTAAGTTTGTATTGCCATGAGTCGTTGTATATTTCGGCTCACTCCTCAAATGGCATCCGTTCCCATTGACACCATTTAAATGAGAACCTACAGATATTTTAAACAATTTGAGCACAAAAAGCTTTACGATTCAAAATTTTAATGTATCCGACATCATGATTGATCTATAAACCTTACCAAGATTGTTATTCACCGCCAGCTTCGGATTATATTTGTATCCACCAGGTAAATATCCGGTAGAATCAACATGATTGTTACTAAAATGGTGTTGGATGCTAGAGTTTTGACTCATAAACTCAGGAGTTAGGTAATCCATATGTCCATCAAGGTAGAAAGTGGAATTATGGTCAGCGTAATCGGAAACAGTAGCTAATTTTTCAGCTCCATAGTATTCAGTTAGTTGATGTTGCATGCCCTGCCTATAACCATTTGATACTCTATTTTGAAGCCAAGTCTTGTGCATATTATCGTCATGTTGAAGGCGAGATAACGAGGCAGTAAGATCGAATACATCTTTTGAGCTAGTTATGTCAACTGAAATCTGGGGACTAGGTGATCTTGTAAATGGACGAGGCTCAGGTGTTGAATCAGAGTGATGTGACTTAGGATGCTGAATCTTTTCCAGTCCAGAAAAGCCAGGGGGAGCAAGTGGTGTCTTTGTGTGTTCTGTACTTTCCGAGTGTGAAAGATCAGCAGACGAGAGTGCAGATTGATCCTGAACTATGTCCGCGAAACTCTTTTTCCTTACGCCAATTCCAGTGCTTGATTCCATTGTTCCTCGTGAAAGATTCCTCGCAGCAGTTTTCCTCAGCTTTATCAATTCATCTTCTGCCTTCTGTACTGGGAAACCAGGCTGCATCGCAAACAAAGATGAACCACCACCACCTTGTTCCGTCAAATTCTTGCTCATAAATGCACATCCTCCTGCCTGAACCCTCTGAGCAATTCTCCAATCCTCTCGAGATAACAACGGTGGTGGCAATCTCGGATTAAGATTGACATTTGAGTAATAGTACGCTAAGTACGCAGGGTGTGATCGAATTTGTTCTTCTGTCAAAATGTCATTGACAGAATTACCACCACCACCACCACCATTGTTGTTGCTGCTGCTATTAGATTGTGCTAAATTGGAATTCTTGAACAAACTTCCAACAGCACTCAGCGATCCTTCGACAGTAGGAGGAGCACTACCACTCCTTGATATATTCAAATCCCTCTCGCGTCCACCAACTAAATCGCGATTATGTTGATGTTGCTGCTGCCTCACAAGTATCGACTCCAGTTCACTTTCCAAACTGTTCTTTCCCTTCAACCCATTATAATTTGGTGCCAACATCTTATCAGCATTCACATTGGACAAAACAATATTATCTTCCACACCCCCTTTAGACATGTCAACTATATAAATTAGAGAACCAAATCAATACCAATAAATAAACAATACAACAAGAGCAAGATACTAGTATCAAACAACAACAATATACCCAGTGGAATCCTGCAAGTGGGGTCTCGAGAGGGTAAAATCTACGCAAACCTTACCACTAATAGAGATAGAGAGACTGTTTTCGGTAGACCCTCGTCTCAAAAATATCAAGCCCCAAAAGCAGAAGCAAGATAGTGTAATTCCACCAATGGGATCTAGGGAAGTAGAGTGTACACAGACCTTACCCCTTAAAGTGCTCCGACAGACTTTAAAAGTGCTCGCTCATGGTCTATGTTGAAGTTGATGATATCAATCTGGACTAGTTTCCAAGCATATCGGCTTAACTAGAAAGGTAACAACAACAATAACACATAGCGTAATTCCACAAGTGGGATCTAGAGAGGGTAGAGTGTTCCCGGACCTTACCCCTATCACCCGGAGGTGGCGAGATTGTTTTCAAAAGATCCCGGCTCAAGAAAATCAATAAGCAAAGAAAGAACAAAAAAAAAACATCTCACTTCACAGCCCCATAATGCTAAGAACAATTAACGTGATGTATAACCAGCGGCAGAGCCAGGATCCAGGAAAGGGTCGAACCACAAGTCAATTCAAGAAAACAAGATTTCACACATCCTAGAATTTCAATCACATTATTCAACAATTTATACATCTCATATTAATTATTCAATATAATTTTCCAACAAACGAAATTCAATCGAACCCCTTCAATGTACATACACATCAAATTCAAACACAAAACATGTTTAGGCACGCGATTCGAGACCATTGAAATGAAAATTAGAGCAAAATTACTTACATTGATGGAAGAATCTTGATGTTTTTCAAGCTTCCATACAACAAGCTAGTAAAAGGGGTTGGGGTTACAACATAGAAGATGAGGAAATTCTTAGATTAAGACCTAATCAAACGTTAATTTAACAATGATTAAGGTTCTTCCTATTAATTATGTGTACTCCTATTGTTTGGGATGTGTTGTGGTTTTACGTGCATGGGGGCTTTTTTTGGTTAATTAGTAACTTGTGATAATAATAATTAAAAATTAGTATTATCAGTTAATAATTAATATAGACACGTGTCTTAATGAGAAGACTTAAAAGACCTAGTTAAGAGAAAATATTGGAACCCCTAAAAAGTGGTGGAATCTTCAAAGTTACACTAATATGAAATGCACAATTTATTGAAATTATTATCATTGAATTTGTCTCGACTCCTAATATGAGAGGTGATCCATATTCTCTTTTATCCTAATATCTTCTTATTGTATAAAGAAACTGTAGTTTGAATTAATTACGGTTCGCGATAAATGTCTATTTGTAATTATAGTTTGAGTTTTGTATAATTTGTGCAATTTATACAAACACTGTGCGCAATTATACAACAGTTGTGTGCAAATCAAATTGTATAGTGAAATATAAATTGTGTAGTGAATTATACAAACGTTGTGCATGAATAGTATAGCAAAATATACAAACACTATACAAAAACTGCGAATTATACAAATGTATATAAATATTATGTGAATACAAATGATACTATAACTATAGTTACGAAATATAATTAGCCAAACTATAACTATGGAGAATAGTTAAGATATTTTTGAGTGGCTATATGTGAAAATTCCTCCGTATTTGTATAAGGCCTCTTGAATCAAAGTTCAAACTCGATTTCTTTCTTCTACATTATATCCTCCTCTTTCGAATTCTCAATCATTAGGCACCACATCTAGAAGAGACGTAACATCAAGAGGTCCTGAATCAAATAGAGCAAGCAAGTCGAACCCTCTCCGATGAAAACTTATACAATTTATACATAGTTAAAATTATTTTTTATCTATATATAGTAAATGTTGAATCCCCCTTTTGCTAGTTCATGTGTTTGCTTTTTCAGATTTTGAACCCCATACTTGAAATCCTGGCTCTGCCATTGCTTACGACTTCATGTTGTTAAGCTAAAAGAATCAGCTATTTTGTAGAAATCTTGTTTCACCATTGGCCATATTGATTGTGGAGCTTGGGAGTTCAAAGTGAATAACTTTCCTCCTGTGGCACAACAAACAGCAACATTGTGTCTTTGAAATGTAGGACTTTCAACTTGGAATTCTAATGTGTAGTATTTTTTATTAGAATCCTCTCTTAAATTTGCTTGAATTAGTGTCCCTTTCACATTAGGCCTTTTGCTTGATCCTGTAATAATTTGCACTATGGCCTCACCTACTTCCTTGGGTCCTCCAAATGTCTCTATCCTGTCGGGATCGAAATAACAAGATGTCATACAGATGTTTAACAAATGCAAATCTTGAACGACGATAAATTAGATGACGGCAAATATAATTGGCGCAATACATAAATACGTCCTTTAATTTGACATCAACGGGTATCTATGCCCTCCGACTTTGGATGTGCACAAGTTGACATTTAATCTTAGATAAATTTGGCACATGCGTCCTATGTGGCATATTGCACATAAGACACGAATTGTTATGCAAGACGCCAAGTTGAAAGCATGCATGTGCCTACTTGTTCAATTCTATAAAAGTTTACGTGTTTACTTGTGCACACTCAAAGATCGGGGGCATAAATGTCAGATAAGACCAAGTTATACAGATGCTTAACAGATGCAAATCTTGAACGATGATAAATCGATAACAACAAATATAATTGGTACAATACATAAATATGTGCTACAACTCCAACTTTAGATGTGCACAAGTAGTCACTTAAACTTCTATAAAATTGAATCAGTAGACGCGTGTATTCTACGTAGCATACATGAATTGCTACGTAAGACGCCAAATAGGACGCATGTATCTACCTGTTCAACTCCATACAAGTTTAAATTTGTACTTGTGCACAACCAAAAGTTGAACTAGCACATAAATATCAGATAAAAAATCAAGCTAAAGGACATGCTTATGTGTTATGACAAAATAATTTAACTAAAAATGTAAAATATTTTAATATAGTTTCATTGCGAGACTTCCGCCTTTAGGGACTAGCTAGCAATAACAAAAAGATTGAGGGCATCTCACATAATTTAAAGGCTAATTTATGACAAAACAAGCACTTGACAGTTTTTCATTTTTCGAGAGTTCAATAATTTAAGTTTTTCTGAAAAATTTATGGTGAAAGATAGACTTACCAAAAATCAATAGGAACCTTTGCAACAATGACACTAACATTGAGCTCTCCATTTGAACCTGGCGGACCAAATGCAACAACTGGTTCATTTACATTTTTACCCCTCCGATCGCCATTGCTGCTGCTCAACGATGGCAGATCTCGTGATCGTTCTGCTTTTCCCGCAGCTCGATACAAGATAGTTTGATCTCCAACCCAATTTGATGGATATACAAACTCTGTAACACACACACCAAAAAAAAAGGGAAAATCAATCTCAATAGTTTTAGTGGCAACTCGTTTTTTTGTTGCCACTAAAAATTCAATTTGAAACTTCGTGCTCAGTCAAACACCAGTGGTGTTACTACGTACTAACCAAATCCTTCATTGGTGTCAAGGCATCGAGTATAACCTCCGATGGGATAAATTACATCGAGCCTGAGACTCCGAGCTCCATCAGGCGATACGCCTAGTAAGGTGCTTGTAATTCCAGCAAAATTGGCTCCTAAGGCTACTACAGAAGCTGTGCCAATCCCTGTAAGTAGACGCCGCCTGAAAACTGATTCCAGTGGTGCAAATTGATTGGATTGGTGTATTTGGTTATCCGAGGGCGGATCCTGAGTCATGTATATATGAATCCTTTTAGTGAAAATTCTAACTTTGTTATGGATGGCGGAGTTCTGACTCCGCCATTGATAGGATGTAGTAGTTGTTCCTGTGCGAAAACAATGATGCATTGCCATTGTTAGTTCTTGATGTGTAGAGTGACTACAGGTAAAGTTATGACAAAGGAAGAAAGATGATGAAGTAAAGGCCTATCCAAATCCTGTGGTCCTTATTCTTTCTTACCTCTTATTTTAGGGTGTCTATATAAAGTAGTTTTCACGTGAACAGAAGTCATGAGTTCAAGCTTTGAAAATAACGTATGATAGACCTTTGTGGTCGGACTCTTTCTTGAAACCTACGTATAGTGAGAATTTTAATGTACCAAACTTACATGAAATCTACGTATAAACGATTATAAGTAAAATCTTATTTAGATACTCAAACTACAATATGTTTCAATCAAACACAATGAACATATAATTAAGAGTTTTTTTAGTAGACCTTTCAACTCAATTTTGGAAAAACTTTTGTAACACAAAGATAAGTTCTACAGATTGGTGGTTAGACCATCTTTGCTATATGGAGTGGAGTGTTGGCCAATCAAAAATGCACATGTTCAGAAGATGTCTGTTGCAGAGATGAGGATGTTGCGATGGATGTGTGGTCACACCAGGAGTGACAAGGTTAGGAATGAGACCATTCAGAAGAAGTTAGATGTGGCTCCGGTGGCCGATAAGATGAGGGAAGCGAGACTGCGATGGCTTGGACATGTGCAGCAAAGGAGTACCGATGCTCCTGTTAGGAGGTGCGAGAGGTTGGTTTTAGGAGCTGCACAGAGGAGTAGAGGTAGACTGAAGAAGCACTGGGGGAGGTGATTAGACATGACATGATGGAGCTTGATCTCACAGAGGACATGACCTTAGATATGAGGAAGTGGAGGTTGCGAATTAGAGTAGTAGGGTAACTAGTAGGGTTAGGTGGATGCATGTGTTAGGTAGACGTGTTTTCTTTTTCTGTGTTCTCATTATCTGTCTTATATGTGTTAGTTGTATCATATTTATATATTGTCATGTGTTATTCATTACTAGTCACTCTTGTGTTCCCTTCCCTTTCCTTTTTGTCATATCTATTTATTTCTGCATATGAGTTTTGAGATAAGGGTTCCCAGAAAACAGTCTCTCTACTTTGATGAAGTTGTGGTAAAGTCTACGTACATTCTACCCTCCCCAAACCCCACTTGTAGAATTTCACTGGGTATATTGTTGTTGTTTTGTAACACATAAATAAGTTTACTTAAAATATACCTCCTTTAATTAATTATACATCTATTAACTTGATAAGCCATAAAACTCATGCATATTCCAATTTTTGTTGATAAGTATATATAACCAAAGAACGATACACATTATACATGATTAACTCATCTACGTAATAAATAGTTGTGAACATGCACACACACTCATCATAGATATGAGCTTCACATTTTACCATCAATTGGTATTCTCAGTTGAAACATGTCATAGTTTGAACGTCTAAATAAAATTTACATTCAGCACAATTAGGCATACACAAGAATTGTGGCGATTAAACTTGTGATCGAGGTCAAAAAGGGGTCAAGGCAACAGTAGTATTGTTCAAATGCCTGTAAAGTACTACTACTGTTTCCAAATGTTACTATGCCATTTAACACAGGCATCAATCACATTGAAGCTTTTTCGCTCTGCCTGGAGCGGAGAAGATCTACACAGGTACTAGAATTGGAGCTTTATGGTATTCAAGGAGATGGTTACATCAATTTATGAAAAAAGTTCCCTCATTAAAAAATGAATGTAAAATTAAATCTCAGGATCTTACTGAAAAAAGATACTCGGTCTATTCAATATTGGTTGAGGGAAAATTGCCCTATTAGACAGTAGATCTAGAACTGCACGAAGTATACACAATTAATTTTTGGGCTTCTTTTGTGAGCTTCCCTCTCCTGGTTCGAATTTGCGTTTTATACCCAAAAAGTGCTCAACCTGAAAGATGAAGCAATAAAAATTATAACCCTGAGAATTAGATGATGATCATATAAGCATATATATAGAGGCCAATCAGCACATGACAATGTGCAAGCACTAAAATAATCGACGTAGGAACAAATATAAGCCCTGCTTTGAACTTCTGCCCCTACTACGACAATCAACCAATGCCACAGTAGGTATTCTTGTGTGGGGGAGGGAAGGACGGGTCACAGGGGATGGTGTATTGGGTACATTGAAAAGCCTATATGGATAAACATACCACTACTGATGTAAGCGTGTGTCTGACCACTGACGTAAGAATAAACAGAAAATCACTATACTTAATAGAACACAAGTGCGTTTTATTTTTCAATCTGCTTTAGCATGTTTTATGATTCACACCATAAATAGAGTGAATTGTATTTATCTAAAAATTCCAGGATTGGGATGCAACATCCCTGAAGAGGTGTAGCGGAAGGTTGTCTTTTGTCCTAAAAAGTGTCTTGCTGGGGCAATTAATACTTTGCATCATGAACAATATGCACATTGGAGCACACTGTTCAAGCAGCAAGACAAAGCATTAAGCATAAGCATGGAAGCAATCCAGACTGTAAAAATAGGTGTCCAGGTGGAAAGCTAGTGAGCACAAGGAAATCAGCATCGTAGCCAGCTAATAAGTATTATCATATCAGCGAAAGACACTGACCTTTTTATCACCAAGCATGGGGGTCAAACCTCCAGGCAAGTCCTTTTCAACAGTAGCAAAACCACTTCGAGGATCACTAGTTTGCCTGAAAATAAAAGAACACGTTGCAATTACAAACCATAAAGAATGTCGGAGATATATAAAAATACAAGCTTATGACAGGAAAATATGCGAGATCAAGTATTAAGTGTATATATATGTGATACATATATTCCAACTACATTATCTATAGGGTAGCAAAATTTCACAGACTTCTTTAGATTAGACAAATGTGAACACCCATGAGATAAAAGAAAAATCACTGTTAACAAAGACTAATATTCTCGAAACTTTGAATATTTGTTCTGACTTGACAGCAAAGAACAAAGGAATGCACTGAAAAAATGAATCTCAAAGGTCAAATCAAAATTGATGGAATTTCAACAGGAAGAAGTGAAAGAACCCTGCATAGGCAACTGACAAGTCAACTGCAGAGTTGATATTCTATGGGGAAAGACCTACTTATTGAATTAAAGCACTTCAAATCGAGTAAGAAAACACAAACCCTGGTTTAACATGTCCACTAAGAACAATATATGGAGTTCTTGTTTGTTCTTGAGTTTCTCTCATCCTCTCCACAGATTGTGATGGAGTATCTGAATTTTTCATCTGTTTTATCTTCAGCTCCTCCTGATATTGCCGCATACGCTTTTCTTGCTTCATCTTCCCAGGCCCCTTCCCATGAAATTTATGTGAAATCAACCGAAAAGCCTCCTTTGGAGTCAGCTGAAGAAAAAGAAGCCATGTATCAATTGAAAGATGAGGCTACACTAGCAAAAGCTCATAGAACCATACGGAAACTCGTCAAATAGGTGATCAGCTGTCGTCCCCCACTCTCCCCTCCTCTCTTTTATTTGGTAAATGTCATTATAGCCAGTTCTATTATATTGAAAGAGATTACCCCCCCCCCCGAACCACCATATTTCCAATCTAGTTTCAGGTAAATCAAATGACATGGGTGCAAAAGTTTCATGGTGATAATAGACAGGGTAGTCATACAGGAGCAAGCTCACCATCATCGCCTGCTGTTACTTCGCAATTCCCTCCACCCCATTATATGTCCACACAGGTACTAGAATTGGAGCTTTATGGTATTCAAGGAGATGGTTACATCAATTTATGAAAAAAGTTCCCTCATTAAAAAATGAATGTAAAATTAAATCTCAGGATCTTACTGAAAAAAGATACTCGGTCTATTCAATATTGGTTGAGGGAAAATTGCCCTATTAGACAGTAGAGACGCAGCAAAAATTATCCTATCAGAAGGTGTAGACATCTTTGGACAAGAAAGTGTGGGGCAAGAGGAGGCAACGAGCTTTTTCATTTATAAACCAAGGATGGTGAGTGACAGCTTCCGTTGAATTCTGGTTGAAGGGGTAACAGCACAAAACTACTGACGAATAGAAGTTAAGAGGATACCAAAAATTGATTAATCAAGTAAAAGTACTTACAATTCGTCCATACTCATCAGTCCTTTCAATGTGTATTTCCTTTTTCCCATCCTCACCACGGATGCCTACGAGCTTGCTCTTCTTCTTGTCCATGTTTCGACCACCCCATTCAATATCCTCCTTGAGTGTACCCCGGTCTTGCAAAAGTTTGAGAACCCCTGCTAAACCCTTTCCAACTGGAACTTCACGTATTGTATCATCTGGAGTTACTTTCATTTCCTCCTCCTTTACAAAGGGTTCCTCTTCCTTGGTTTCCTTCACTTCGGTCCAACCACCATCCTCATTCTTCATTTCTTCATCGGAGGGTTTTGGCAACACGTCTTCCTCCATGAAAACATCATCACTACCAGGTTTTTGTTCGTCTACAAGATAAAACAGGTACTATCAGATATATCACCCTTGAAAGCCTTTGCCAAGTTCCAGTAAAGACCAAAGTTTAAGTTGCAGCTAATGATTAAAAAACACAGCAAAAATGCAACATTAACACGTGAAACACGATTACTTAAACGTGTTATGTTATTCCAATTCTACAAGATATCCATGGAGGGACGTAAACATATATGTTGGATAGAAATGTGTGAGTTTCGTCTCAGAATCAATTCCAATGACAAGTGTTTTTGCTTTGAAAAGCTTTTTTTTGTAAGATTTTTTGTTGAAGAACTTCTACTAGGTCTTTTTGATTAGGTCTTTTTATTGAACTTATAACAAGGATACCTCTGAATTCTCATCATCAGAAAAACACATCCATGGGCATGGACATGCAAGTTATACCCAAAAAAAAAAAAAAAAAAAAAAAAACCACGCCTTCTATTCACAAAATCGTCAATAAACTGCAGAAAAGATTAATATACTATATGAACCTCCAAATTTTTACTTCCTTTTCTTAATCATCTAAAACACGAGTACGAGTGAAGGAAGAGTGACTAATTGTAAAACACTTCAAAATTCTGTTTCAATATATCTGAAGAGTGAACTGTCATAAGTTTCAGAATTGTGTGTCGATATACCTGCAGACTCAAGTGCAATGCATAGCAGCATTTTGTTTCTACGATACCCCATATAACATTACTCCACACCCACTAGGGGAAGAAAAAGGGCATGTTAAATTGAATGATTCATTCCAATTCTGTGATCTCCTAACCACACTATCCAGTGTTTTCTTCCCAATTCACAAATTACTCAGAACTAGTGACACTTAAATTGTGCGAGTATACAAACCTATTCCAAAACATGGCCTATCCACCATATGCAATTGGATACACCTTTTCCAATTACCTTGAGAAATCACACATAATAAAATGGCTATTAGCAAAATCAGTCGAGCAAAATTGAAGAGTATTACCTTCATCAAGCTGAAGACCCCAGACAAACTCTTCCATCTCTGTGAAGACAACCTTGTTCTCTTGTGCCTCTCCAGATGCAGAACTTGGATTATCCACAGTTGAATCATTAGCACGGGAAGCGGCAAGCGAAGCAATGGACTCTGGAAAGGATTTGGCAAGGCCCTCTTGTTTTCTCAAAGCAAGCTTTCTGGCTCTTTCTAAGGATTTTCTAAGCTCCTCATCATCATCATCAAGCACTGCATCATCTTCCTCTCTATGGTTGTTATTAGTTTTATCGGGTCGAAGTGCTTTGGATGCCTCTTCAGCCTTGGCATAAGCAGCCTGGTAAGCATTGCTCCTTGTCTCTGCATCTGCTCTCTCCTTTTCTTCCTTAAGGACCTGCCTTGTCTTATCATTGCGAGAACCAAGATCACCGACACCCAATCCAGCGGATTTGGCCTCTGCTTCAAGGGCATCTAGGTCCATCTTTTCTTTCTTCCTCAGTGATTTCTTCTTCTTGGGCTTCTTAAATTGAACCATTTCCTCTTGAGTATAGTAGTCGGACAATATTTTCCCAGAAGAATTGAGATCTTCCATCCGATTTATCAAGGAAGGCCCCTGAATCCTTCTACGTAGCTGGAAAAAAGGTTACTCTGTATTAACAAATATAACCTGACATACTCTTGAAACCATATATGATTAAATAGATAAAAATAACTTACCTCCTCCAGTTTCTTTTCTGCATCAATGCTGAAACCTCCAGCTGCATCAAGAGTAATACCCTAAAAGAAAATCTAGGGTAAGAAAGACAGATTGGATGCACAAATCCGCG
>DF358842.1:13552-37414 GCA_000787875.1 Solanum virginianum | reverse complement strand
TTGGATGCACAAATCCGCGCTTAAACAAAATTCAGGAAATACAATATTTTCCAAGAAGTAAAGTAAAAAGGGGAACTTAAGAGTTAAACCTCTTCTTCAGACGGGTCATCATATTTTGGTAATATTTTCCTTTCAAAACCAGGTTCATCGTTGAACCTACATCCAATCATAACGAGATAAATTAGTCATTCAAACTTTACAAAGAAGTGGTGCTTAAAGGAATATTAAGTCTTACTTGTCATCATAGATCCCTGTTTTATTTTTTGCAGCCTTGTAAGCGTCATCTCTTCGCTTCTGCTCTCCAATTTCCACATTTTCAAGCACATCAACCTCTGGGGTATACAATTCAAGTCACTACAAAATCCGAATCCACAAATACTGAAGGCTGAAAGCAGAGACAAAACAAATAGAAAACATGAACATTATCACTTATTTGGTTACCTTGATTAACATCATCACCAGCAAGTACGCTCTGATCTTTGAGTGTCAAGACAACAGCCCCACCTTCGACTACTTTGTCAAGCCCATGGAGTACTTTCACCCCACTTAGCTCTTCTGTTGAGAAGAATTAAAGACATTCAGAGCATTTTTCAACTATTTCAATTCAGAGAATATAATAAAGCCATTTAACTTTCGTTCCCAAACTGCACAAAAGACGCACCATATTACATGAAAGAATGACCTTGGTTACTTTCATTTTCCCAATGACGACTTTAAAACTTTGGATGTCACATGCAACAACAATTCTATTAAGATTAAAGTTGAATGACAAAAAGGGACTTCACCATCAATTTTTGTATCATAGGTAGGATGACCAGAACTAGAAGTGAAAATCTAACAGACTAAGGGGGTGTTTGGATTGACTTTTTTTTTAAGTAGCTCATAAGTTAAAAGCCAAAAGCCATAAGTTGGGAACCCCCTATTTTGGCTTTTGACTTTTCTTTGCACTTTTTCAGCTTTGAAAAGGTGAGTAAAAGCAGCTTTGTGCACCAAGAAACACATATTTGTTTCTGTTCCAAAGACAATATATTAGGACTTTGATTGAATGTGCATGGTCTCTAAAGCAACTACAACAACAATATACCCAGTGGAATCCCACAAGTGGGGTCTGGGGAGGGTAGAATGTACGCAGACCTTACCACTACCTCCTAGAAGTAGAGAGGTTGTTTCCTGGGAACCCTCATCTCAAAAACCCATAAGCAGAATAAACTAGATATGACAAAAAGGAAATGGTCTCTAAAACAACTGATTATAAAAATTAACCAAAAGTAACATTTATAAAGAAGAGCCATACTTGCAGCTAGCCGAGCATTCTCCTCGTCATCACTTTCTTCTTCATTCATTTTGTCCTGCAAAATTGTAATATATCATGAAGACCTAAGGTCAGATAAATCCAATTCCTACAGAAAAAAGAATCAGAGACACATCAGCAGAAAAGCTACCCGCTCTTCAAAAATCTTTGAAAGCTGTAAGGCTTTCTCCTTCTCAGCATTCCGTATCTCCTCAATCTTACGGCTCTTGCTAACCCATGACAACACCTCAGAAGCACCTTCTGATTTTTTCTTCAACCTCTCTTCCTTCATCCTGCAGTCATAAGCATTCCTTCAGTCTATAGCCATCAAGTAATAAACATAACTTACCCAAACCACATCCAGATTCTGCTGTGTCAAAACATCCTTCAAGAATTCTGTGCAGTTAGCAACCAATTGTGCATGTACAATCAACCTGGTGAAATTGCTAAACCAGCACCATACACATCATAGAAGCCCATGCACACAGCTACAAACCACGTCCTAGCTTAGGACACATGATAAAACAAATCTCTGACCAAAATAAATACAAATGGATAACCATTATCAGAATGGAAACAACTACAGATTAAATTTACTAAACTGGCATCACCATTGTCGCCTTTCTCTGGATTGTTACTAGTTAAAATTACATTGTTATTGTTAATAACATCATCACCACTAGACAAGTGGATACCATCATTATCATTATTGTTGAAACGTTTGACCATCTAATATAATAGCTTAAACCGTTGGGAGGGCAGACTTCTATTTATTAAATTATGTCGACCATCTATTATAAAAGCTTAAAACGTAGGAAGAGCACACTTTTATTGATTAAATTATGTCTTAAACACAACTCCTTACATGCGGCCTTTTTCATGGGCCAAGCACATGGTGACCATGAAACTTGAACCCAAGACTCTGTTTGCTCTGATACCATGATAAAATATATAACCATATTTAAATGCTTAAGCGACAGGGAGTGCACACTCTTATTTATTTGATCAGGTCTTTCAACAACTATCCTTAACAACCTAATATTCATTATTTCCATCAGTATCTAGTAGAATTATATTGTAAATGTTAATAACATCATCACTACCAAACGAATGGACATAATCGATATCACTATTGTTGAAATGAGTGACCATCTAATATAAAAGCGTAAACCATAGGAAGATCACACTTTAATATATTTAATTATGTCTTCAACACACCTCACATGAGCCCTGGTTGTTTTTCATGGGCCAAGGAAGTAATGGCCATGAGACTCGAGTTCAGGACCTCTGTCAACTCTGATACCAGTTAAAATGTGTGACCATCTCTAAATGCTTAAACAATAGAGAGAGCACACTTTTATTTATTTAATTATGTCTTTCAATGACTATAATTACAACCGAATTTTCATTATGTCCTTTAGTATATAGTACCATAGTAGGCTTACCTACACCATTCTTTCTCAGTCCCTCTCTCCCAAAATGAATTGTATTTTATTAATGTTATTTTTTACCGTTTTTAACTACTATGAGCCACCATCAAGTTTCGGACTAGTTTTACCTGAAACCGTTCTGGCTTCCAGCTTTATTCCAAATTTAAGTCGGTTATCCATCTTCATGGAAGAGAAGAAACCAAGGGGTACTATATGATTAGGCTGATGAATAAGCCTTGACTTTTAAATCCACCACGTATCTTTATAATCACTTCCAAGTCCAATCACACGATTTAGGACTTCCATTGTTTGGCGTGACCAAGTGAGCAAGAACATTAAAAGAAATGCAACATAGAGAGAACTAAAATGACAGAAAATTAATACACCCGTATCCACAGTTGTATTTGGACCCATTTGGAGCAAGGACTTTCTAACAAAGATCATGAAAGGTCCAAATAGTAGACCCAATCGTTTATGATGTCCTTGAGTATGTTTCTGCCCTAAACTAAGGAAGAGTGTAGTGCTCATTTTAATGAGAGTATTGTGGTGATGTCAGAATTTGCATCTATCTCCTCAGTGATCAGTATGCTAGTTTCTTTGATCCTACCCGGTCTTTCCTTTCTATTTTCTTCCAATAATTGGAAACATACTCAACTTTTTTCTCTTTCGTTTCTTACCATTTTCTCTTCACTTAACCCATCAACATCATTGGGTAAGAGTTAGAAAAGATTCCGCCCTTCTAGCCTCGAGTAGTGGACAGTGTATCATTGATAGCGGTGCTATTGATCACTACTCTGGTATGAGTACCATTTTCTCTTCACTTAACCCATCAACATCATTGGGTAACTTTCGTCTCTGATCGGTGTCTTTTTCAGGACCCGAGGACTGGGGGGATCTTTTCTTCCTAAGCCAAAATCTTAGTCTGTTTGAAGCTTTAAAGAAATCAAAGGTTCTTGGTGATATACTGTCCTGGAGATAGAAAATGAAATTATAACAAAAGCTCTAACCTTACTCTTGTATGTAATCATAGCCAACTATTGCCAACACTATCTTGTTATATGAGTTTCTGCCCTTTTTTGAGTGCCAAAAAGTAGCAACTAGTAATATAGACAACTGTAGCATATTTTATTAACTCAATTATGAGTAATGATTGTTTAGTGACAAATAGGGTACTTTTCTGCAATTCAGACGCTTGGTTCCAGGAGGGTAACCTCAATCCATGAAATACTACTTTCTGACATCTATGCTGCCAACCATAGAATCAGATACCTTTCATATATACCGCAGACTCCTTTACGGAAAGGGTAAGATCAAACCGAACAGTATGATAGATCCCTCTAATCAGAATACAACCAACCTGACAAGAATAGGCTTAGACAAAACAAAACTATGTGATTCTTACATCTTAAAAATCTGAATCTGTAGATTAATGTTCATTTCTTCAAATTTATTAAATTTATTAAAAGCAATGAAGCGTGAAGCGACAGCTTGTCGCTTTAATGCCTTGAAGCAGAATGACGGTGAAGAACCGTTAGCTTCTGGGACTAAAGCAAGAAGCGTGCTTTTATTTAAACATCCATGCAAAGTTCCATTACTTCTTGAGCTTCATGTTTTTCTTACCTCATGTTTGATAAACTAAGGAAATAAAGGAAAGAGAAGGGAAAATGGAAAAACTGTAGACCCTCCATTTGACTGGCATGGTCTGCGACCAGTGTGGATACTTCATGTAAATTCCTGAAAATTCACTTAGGAATAGCCAAAAAGGATTTACATATCCATACAGGATTCTTACACTCATGTCAGATATATAACGTGGACAAACCAATGCAATATAGATTTTTTTCCCTTGCTCAACTTGACAAAAGAAAGAGGAAGGAATGTGGGAGAGCGATCAACTGTCTTCCTGAACAAGCCACCTCTCCACTTCTCTCCTATTTTCCATCCATTTACTTTCCCTTTCCATCCCTTCCGAAGCTGTCAATCTTTGTACTAATGTTGTAGTCAGAAGTACATTTTTTTACCCCTTCCATCATTTCTAATAAAAAGCTTTTAGGAAACACGATAACGATACCATCTATCCAAAAGTTGTATTCATTAAAGCAATACACTACATACAATAGCACCCAATACAACACAACACGATACATTATGAAACAATGACACAATACAGTATGAACATCATGAAACAATAGGTAACAACCATCCAAACTAAGTGTTAAACATAGAGCAAATAAAAAACAGGTTACTTACTTGAGAATGCGTTCCTCCAGCTCTGAAGCAGAAGATTGTGGTTGAGCTGTTTCAACTGCATTGTTATTTGTCCTATCTTCATCTTCATGAGAAACAACAATTTCTTCCTTGGCTGCATCCTGCATTTCAGAATCTTCATCCTTCCGCCTGTCGTCTCGCTGCCTCCTACTACTCCTATCTTTGTCTCTTGACCTCTCCTTATCATCCTCATCAACTTCCTTCACCTTCTCTTTAGTTCTCTCTCTCCCTTTTTCCTTCTCAACTACATCTCTACTACCTCTTTCCCTTTCATACTCCCTCTCCTTTTCCTTCTTCCTATCTCTCTGCTTATCGCTATCCTTATCCTTATCCTTGCTGCTCCTCACCCGCTCACTATCCCGATCTCGTTCCTTATCTCTCTCCCGGTCTTTTCCACGATCTCTACGATCTTCCTTCCTTCTATCCCGAGTTGAAGACCGATCCTTCTCCAACTCTTTACTCTTCTCCCGATCTCGTTTATGCTCTTTCTCTTCTCTTCTACTACTTTTCCTATCCTTATCCTTGCTGCTTCGATGCTTACTTGAAGAATCCTTAGATTTATCATACCCGCTTTCTTCCACCAAATCATCTTCCCACCTATCCGAATCAAAACTTTTTTCACGTCCATCTATCTCCATCATTCCCATGGCAGGCACACCGCCGGCAGGCTCTAGGGTAACGCCGGTGAAGCAGCAAAAAATTGACACACCGCCTTTGAGATGAAGTTGAGCAAAACACCACAGGCAAAAGCTAGGGCAAAGCAGCTAAAGCCCCAAAATGTCAATTATTACTTTATTTTAGCCAATTTTCATAAATAATTCACGCTCGAAATTTAATATGATCAAATAATTATATTACATAATTACATCGAGAGAGGGAGGAGAGAGATGAGTTGTGTAGGTATATTCATCAAATTACATATATATATTTATCAAATAAATTATATATGTGTAACTAATATATATGTAATTATATATCTGGCAAGTAAAATTGAGAAAGAGGGGAAAGAGGAGCGAGCAGAGAATGGAGAAAGGCGAATTGTATATGTTTATCATTCAAATTGACCATGTATATTTGTCAAAATAATTGTATATATGCTGCTAGTATATATATGTAATTGTATATCTGGCAAAAGAAATTGAAGAGAGAGAAGAAAGAGGCGAACAAAATCGTAATCATAGCTATAAATTATAATTTTTTCAAATTATAGTTATATAATATAAATATATTCATATGTTTATCTAGTTACATTATTTTTTCTTTATATATTATAGCATTGTTTTATAGGAAAAGAAGTGGGTAAAATTTTATATATGATCACATAAGCTATCATTTTTCTAAGTTATTATATTTGACATAATATATAAATGTATATATATATTTTTAAATTTATATAAAGTTGAATGACAAGATATATATGACTCATATGGTATCCAACATGAAATTTATGTCCTGTTATATTATATCACATAGGATATGTGTGTCTGTTTAATTATATACAAGTTTAAGTATATCTGTTTAATTATATACAAGTTTAAGTATCTATTAATGTACCATCAAAATAAGAAAACGAGAATATTAGGTAAAGTAAGTTAAAATGACATATTTATATATTATACTATCGTATTATAGGAACAAAAGCGGGTAAAATTTTATATATGATCATGTAGACTACCATTTTTTCAAGTTGCTATATTTGGCATAATATATAAATGTGCGTATATATTTAAATTTGTATAAAGTTTAAGAAAATATATACTATTTATATGGTGTTCAACGTGATAATTTATGTCCTATGTAGTATTATATTGCATTTTAGAAAAGGAAAATGATGCTACATTTTGCGGAGGGAAATCACGCTATATTTTGAAAAACAAGCACCTAAGAACGCTACTTTTGAAATTCTCTCCTCTTCCTCCTCCCGCCTCTGCTAGACCTACTCACCACAAATCAAAGATTAAGTGAGTCCACTACATATCGGATACTAGACGGTTAAATTAAACATATAAACTCAAATTTTCATCAAATATAATTCAACTCGGAACGTTTTCAGTGAGACTTTGAGAAAACGACCATCAAACGACCTTCCCAATTTACAATCAAATTCAAACTCGACGCTCTCACAATAGTATAACATGCTCAATGTCGTCTCATAAGTTAAGCCTAGGAGAAGACAATGGGTACACAGCATTATCCCTACTATCCCTACCTTCTGAAGGTAAAGAGATTGTTTCCGATGGATGCCGATCCAAGCAACTTATATAAAAGAACAGTACAAAAAGGATAATAATGGAAATTTTGCACCAAGGGTAGTAATAATGACCAATTTCATATATCTCAGGAGCTGTTTTCAAGAAATGTACAGGATACATGAAAAGAAATAAAAACTTTCCTCTTTGAATGCTTGAAAAACAAAACAAAGGCAATCTCTGTGTATACTCTTTCAGAAGTACATCTGAAGTAAAAGTATAGGATGTAAACCAGAACAAAACTGGGAAAATGGAGTCTGATGGAAGTATAGGATATGCCTTCAAGTCACAAATTATCTTCATTTTCAATCATATCGCGGACCTCACTAACGACTAAATATGCTTTGTGGCCGCCAATTACTTCCGCCTGTTTCTTCCCATCCCTCCATAACTGGAGACAAAAATCACATTTACACTATGTTTTTACCATGAAAAGAGTAAAAGAAATAGAAGCTAAACTTATATAAGACCAAACTTAGCTGACGAGAAGATGAATAGATAGTGGTTGTTACCTGTATGGTCGGCATTTTCTGTTTGAGTTTCGCCACCACGCATATTTGGGCACATGAAAAGGTAGAGTTTAACATCATTAAGTGTATAACCGAAATTCAAATTACAACATTGCCCTTCAATAATCAAATAACAGCAATACAACTTCCGACGAATGAAAAAAAAACAACATTAAAGAAAAAGAGTGTTTCAAGTGGCAACGCGTATTTTAGCAAGTAAAGGACTTGTGTATCAGATGACTGCTGCATGCTAGCTGTATATATGAAGCTAATGTTTATTATGGGGTGAAATCAGGCCTGAAAATGAAAGGCCTAATTAAACGACCAAGGGGTAAAGCTGAACTTCAGAAATCATGTGCATGTCCAACTCTTTTTTTTTCTTGTGATGATCGTGGTCTCTAGATAACTCTGTCGACCTAGACCAGGCTAAGACAAATGGGAAGAAATCACCTAGTGTTTTGTCTTAGCTAGTGGACTTCAAACTGAGACCTCACGGTTCTTAATCCACTTCATTAACCACTAGGCCACACCTTTGGTGCAACGTGCCCAACATTTTCTAAACACATTTCTTAAACTTTCAGAGGCAACCACGCCCCAGCATCCTATTTATGATTCGCTCGTCATTGTGTGCATCAATTCATACGACCGATCCACCAAAACTGTATTGCATATACTAGAGTTACATGTGTACATCCTATGCAATTATACTGTAATTTAATCCACTTCTAGAAAAGAATATCAGGCTAGGTATCCGACCTGACAGATAGCATGACCTGATCGGATGCATGCACCTAGAAAGAATCTACCTGGACTTAGGGCCAAGAAATTACATCCAGCTTCGGCATCTATACTCAACCAAAAGTGATTGGACCCCAGAAGAGTGGCTTAGCATTCGATTATCAACAATAGCCTTGAATGCTTGAGTTAATTTTATAAGTTTTACCAGTTTAGCAGTTAATAACCACATAGCAAAAAGACATTAAACATATTGAAGATGACGGGAGAAAGAAAGCCTTACAGTTACTCCAGCGCGAACCACAAGCTTGTGTGGAACATTATTGACATCAACAGAGTAAAAGCGTGTTCTGGAAAATTAAGACAGCAGAAGATCTGGATCAGTACTTGAATTCAACAAAAACTCTTCGCGCTCAAGAACTTGATGCACAATTCACTCCAAGTACACACAAGCTACTTCCTGATGCAGTCTATAGTCATAATTGATTCTTGAAATCTACTTTTGGGAGTAAGAGTGACCATCCTACTCCAGTTTATGAACTCCAGTAATTTAAGTGTCCTCAATTCTTCCTTGCTATCTGAATCACGGGGACATGTTCTAATAACATGCCAAAAGTCTCATCTGTTAAGCAGACAGCCACTGGACTGTCTTATACCGTAATAAGAATGTTCTCCAATCTATTATTGAGTCTTTCAGGAAGTAACGAAAGAACTACAAGAGAAAAATTCAGAGTAGCTAACCCTTCTCAGAAAAATTTATACATAGAAGTAGCAACTCATATGAGTTCTGAGTAGTTTCTAAACAAACAAATGTCCCAAGAATCCGAAGTTTTGGAATATCTCTGACAGATATAGAAAAGTTGGACGAGTAGCGCGGAAGTTAATCAAGGAAAAGTTTGATGAGTAGCACAAATGCTGCTTGAAAATCCTACAAGAACCAATAGAAGTGCAAAGAAAGTAGACACTTTAGGCCTAGATAAAGCTTTTCTTTTTTTATTGCTATGTGATATATCTGAAGGGAAATGCAAGAGAGCACAACCTTGGGAAGTAGTCAGCAGCCAACTTTTCCAATTTTGGTTTCAAGTATATGCATTTGCGGCACCAGTTTGCCATCCTGCAGATTCAAAGAGCTTTATACATCAACTAAATACCAAATTACAACAGCAACTCCTCAGTGTCATCCATTAAGCTCGTTACACTAGGAACTGATTCGTTAAGCTACTTACACTGGTAAACTGATCCATTAAGCTAGTTACACTATTCATCGCAGCCTAGAGGAACTAGACATATAATAATAAAGGGACATACATCTCATTATTTTCAGAGATCTCACTGAATCACTTAGCTGAATTATGCTTGAGCCACCAACCATAATCACTGTTTTATCAAATATAAGATGGCAAAAAACCAAATTATAACAAAATAAACACATCATTTTCCACAGAGCCAGCACCAAATCAAAACTGTATCAAATCCCAAAACAATCAACATGAAGCAAAAAGAAGAAAAACACACCATGAGTAAGTGAAATCCATTTGATTGCTTTGGTACAGAAGAAAACTGAAAAAAATCATAAATCAACAACAATTTACCCAGTGTAATCCTACAAAGTGGGGTCTGAGAAGGGTAGGTGTAGGCCGACCTTACAAAGATGGAAAGTCTGTTTCCAATAGACACGGCTCTCTAAAAGACAGTTCAAAGCAGTTTGGAAAATGAAATACAACAAAAATGAAGAAACCACGACAAAATACTATTGTAAACATGACCAAACATTCTGAGCAGTAACGACAACAACAAAAAAGAGAATACGAGTGTCGAAACAGAATACAGTAACAAGAAACTACATGAGCAATATTATTACTACCAATAGTGTCAAAAATCATAATCCAGCTAAAAAAGAGAAATTTATGAGCCCCTTTGCTCTATATCAATTTCAAGATGACCCTTTTGATTATATAACATATTCCAACAAGAGAAACCATTCTTGACCTACTAATAGGGTGAAAACACTTTACTTCAAAATGATTATCTAGACATCTTTAAAATTTATGTGTCATACACCAGCGTCAGGTGCCCACGAGGCACAATAGGAATAGGCTTTGAGTATTTTGTTGCTGCGAACTTTATAAACCCCTTTTCTCTATTTCCAATTTGAAGATGACCCTTGTGATTATTTAACATATTCCAACAAGAAAAACCATTCTTGGCCTACTAACAGTGTGGAAAATCATAAACCAGCAAATAAAAAAAGAAAAGAGTCAAAGCCCGATGTACTAAAGTTCCTGTTACATGCAGATACAGGGAAGAGCCCGACCACAAACTTCTATTATACGCAGTTACCTTGCATTTCTGCCGCAAGGATCTATGTATACGGCCTTACTTCATAAACCCTTTTCTGTATCCAATAACTGCTGACATGCTATTATACGCAGTTACCTTGCATTTCTGCCGCAAGGATCTATGTATACGGCCTTACTTCATAAACCCTTTTCTGTATATCCAATTTGAAGATGACCCTTCTGATTAATTAACATATTACAACAAGAAAAAAACTTTCTTGGCCTACTAATAGGGTGAAAATCATAAACCAGCTAAAAAATGAGAACTTTATGAACCCCTTTTCTCTATATCCAATTTCAAGATGACCCTTTTGATTATTTAACATATTCCAACAAGAAAAAACCATCCTTGACCAAATTTTTCTATACATGAACAGCAATTACGCACCATAGAATGACAACAGATTCATCAAGCTGCTGTGCTTCAGCTATGACTCGATCATATTGGGGTTCATCAGAAATGGGCTGTAGCTCAATAGAAGCAGGTGAATCATCAAGATCTTGTACAGAAACTTCTCCATCATGATTTTCCAAAACCTGAACTTTTGCCTTAAAGTCCAAGTGAATTCTTGAACAATTAAGGGAAATTGGTGCTAAAAGGACCAATCTTGGAGCTTTGAAAGTTGAAATAGAGGATGGGTTTGATTTTCTTGTGAATAATTGTTGTATAACTGGAGAGAATTGTGTTGAGCTCGACATTACTGTTCAATAGAGCTGTGGAACAATGGCAGGGGAGGAGGGAAGAAAGAGGTCAGCGTGCATTGCACGTGCAGAGTTGATGACTATTTGTAGTAATTGTTTGGGAAATGACAAAAATGGTTTCTTTAGGCATGCTCTTTTGGCATGCATTGAACCATTTTAATATTTTAAGTTTGTCAAAAGATTATTTTTATGGTGTTTGAGGTAGCATACACTTTCTGTTTATGAGGCTTAATTTTTGAGACAAGAATTTTTTAAAATAGGGGTTTGATTTTTTAGACGAGAATTTTTGAAAACAATTTCTTTATTTCTATGAGATAGTGTTAAGATCTGCGTACATTTTATCCTCTCCAAACCTCACTTGTGAAATTTCACTGGGTATGTTGTTGTTGTTGAGGTAGCCTACACGTCATTTATTGTGTTGTTATTGTCGGTCATTCATTTTGTTACTTTTATTGTCTTTACAAAATTATCATTTATTTTTCGTTCTAGTCGTTTGGTTTCATAACTAGTATTTTTTGCTCTTGGGGATGATTTTTTGAGATGAGGGTCTTTTGGAAACAGTCTCTCTACCTCTATGAGGTAGAGGTAAGGTCTGCGTACATTTTATCCTTCTCAAATACTACTTGTGGAATTTTACTAGGTATATTATTGTTGCTGAGGTAGCCTACATGTATTTCGACTAATTTCAATCAATTAATGGACACCTCAACTTATTACATAATTATGAGACGTGTCACCTCTCACTAGTAATAGGTATCAGATATTATCAAGGCTAAACAGAAATGAGAATAGATTTGCTAGAATTTGAACATGAAATCTTAAAATTGTAGTTTTCCTATTTTCTGAGAGGGATAATGCGTAAACAAATACTCAAACACGATGTCAGTTAGTGAGTAAACACTTCCAACTTTGAGTGTGCATATTTAGACGATTCCACTTTTCTTTAGTATGTTAGTTAAACACTTTACTTCAAAATGATTATCTAGACATCTTTAAAATTTATGTGTCATACACCAGCGTCAGGTGCCCACGAGGCACAATAGGAATAGGCTTTGAGTATTTTGTTGCTGCTTGAAACCAAGTTAAAATATCTAGACGTTTGCACTTTCAAAATTAGAGTGTTTACTTCTCACCGATAAAAAGAAAATGAAGCAATCTACATAAAGCCATATGGTTTGAGTAACATGCAATCAAGATGACATAAAATTTCTTCTCTAAAAGACAAAATGATTGCATTGAGATCACAAGCCTGAGACTAAGAATAGAACACACACACAAAAAAATTTTATAAAATCTTAGACTTGAAAACATCTATGGCCATTGTTTTGTATTGCCAATTTTCTTCACTCATAGGCTATGGATGATTTTGGAGAGGGCTGAGTAGGATCCAATAACTGCTGACATGCTGCCTATTATGATAATAAGTATACATGTTACCACCTGCATTAAAAAAAAGACGGATTTAGGGCGAATTCAGTAGTTCAACTGAAAAACAAAAGGACATGGATCGTAATATATGTAAAGATCACATTCATTCTGAACTTACTGACTCTAGATTTTGGATTCTCTACGGTGCAAATGAAGTCTCATCAACGGTGTACTTTAGGACAACAAAGAGGCGAAAGTTTTAAGAGCTATGGATAACTTAAGTCGACTACCTCATTTGATGAGTCGATTTAGTTTTAACAATATGCCAAGTGGGGTCTGGGGAGGGTAGAGTGTTTGCTGATCTTTACCCCTTAGAGGTGGAGAGGTTGTCTCTGATAGACCCTCGATTAAGTTTTGACTAAAACTTGATAATTAGTACCAACAAATGGTTTGAGATATAGAGAAACTTCTGTTGTACCTGAATGGAGCTTGTTTTTCCCTTCAAAATTCTCAAGAAGCAAGCACAAGGTAGAATCAATGTCTGAAATATATAAGAAAAGATCATATATTAGTTCAATTCTATCAAAAATGGAAACATAAAATCTATGTAACGAAAACATAGAACTGGTAAAAAGGACTCACCACGAGCATGGTAAAAAAGGATTCGATCAACGCCATCACAAATCCTGCAGGACAATTAGTAGATAAGTTTGATATCATTTTTTTTTTGTTGGGATAAGTTTGTTCCAAACGCGTTTAGGGGATCAAGAACACAATGTCCAGGCAATATTGATAAAGTGCAATTATAGCAGCTTAACTTACCGAAAAATGGAATTTTAAGAGCCACGAGTAATGTGGACAGCACCAGTGCTGTTCTAATGAGGATGCTGTACATGTGAGATTTGGCATGGTTCGATGGTATCAACTCCTCCAAACTCATAGCCACAGGGGCCATGGTCAATGCATATTTTGTGAATGGATTAACGATCTGCAAAAGAAGCAGACGATTTGTCATCACGTGTTCATCAAATGGTTATTTCAAGGAGAGAATTCGATCAATCAGGTTTCACTTACCGTGGTCCAAAAAGCAATCTTGGAGGCAACTAAATCTGTAGGCAAGTTCAGAGTAAACTGGGATTCAGCTGAGTCTCCAAACATTATATATCCCATCACAGCTGCTCCGGAGTACAACACAGTTACAATAGCAAAACTGCATCCAAATTATATCCACGTTAATGAAAAATAGGTAAAACAGGAAAACACGAGGTCCAAGGAAATCCAGAATGTTGACGCGGATAATCTCTATGCTGTTTTGATGTGTATAAATAGTTACCTGGTAAAGAGTACAGCAGGGAATTGGCTACGTTTCTCCAAGGATGTGTATATATTAGGAAACACTGCATGCCCAGAGTAACAATATCCATAAAGTCCAATAGCAACAGGAAGACTCGAAAGGTTCAGCACAGTCTCTTTGCTTTGAGTGCCAACATGATCGACTAATCCAAGCCAGTACAAGCAAATGACAACCATCACAGAAGCAATAACTCCTCCAGCTGAAAATTACAGGCATCCAATTCAGAATTATCATCGTCTAATGCAGAAATGAAGCTCTTCTAATAGGAAGTTAGTTACTCACCTGAGATGTAACTAAGAACAGTGAGGTCTCGCAGCCAAACGGTAGGAAGAACAGCTAGGGTCGTTAGCAAAGCAAAGAAATGCCGTGCATCTAAATGGTAGCCTCCCAAATTTAAATGTGCATTTGGAAATAAGGCCGACAGGTTATCTCCCTCCAAAATTATGTATTCAACACAACAGGACTGCAAGTGAAGGACAATAGCTATGAAGCATATACCAGGATGAGGCAGAACATTGGAAATTAATAAGCCGAAGGATATTATGGACAACTTGTAGATAACATAAACTTACATATAACTCCACGTATAAAACTATCTGCATCCACAAATACGCAGAAGAACAAAAGAATCAGTATCAGGAACTCCTGATGCTTGTATTATGCTTAAACAGTCAAATATGTAGCTAGCGCAACATTATTCATGTATCAGGCATGAGATGATTGACCAAAAAAATGAAAGTATGGGTTTTCTTTACTATGGTTGAAGTGCAAAGACAACTGAAAGTCAATAGAACATACTGATATGATGATTCTTCCCACTGTACCGAAAGCTGCCTGACCAATATCTGGGTAAGTCTCAAGCCCTGGTTGGCTGTCTAAGCAGTATCTCAGGAGAATGCCAGTGTAGTAAGAAAGCACACCGAAGATGAATAATACAGAAAGCCCTGCCCATCCACCTTCCTTCACAGCATAAGGAGTAGAAAGGATTCCTACTCCACAGAGAACATTAATACCTGTATGAAAACCAAAGAGGGATGTTCCTCACAAAACTTCAATGCACTATTTGTAAAATCGATTACATGAAAATGCATTCAGAGAACTAACCGTTTAGGACGCCTTGGCCATAAGAACTTTGTCGGGAAAGTGGTAATTCATGTGCAACCGATTTCTCATCAGGAAATTTCTTAATCGCAGATTTTCTTGATGGAAGAGGAGGCAGCAAAGTATGAGAGCTACGGCGCTGTGATGCTTGCTCCTCTTCTGTTTGCGGTATGAGAGGCTTATGAAGAGAAGGCAACACTTCAGGAGTGTGTCTCCTTGTGAGTGATGAGGAAAGGAATGAGCTGCCCAAACGTGTTAATGAAGGTGTCCCAAGGAAGGTAAGACTTGGTGAGGGCACACTACTGTATATATCCATAGATTGCCTACAAGAAGCGTTTCGCAAAGATTAGAGGTGGGAAATATGAGATAGGTAATCATGAAATCGCAAACTAGATGAAACTCAGTAGAGATAAGAAGCAAATGATTCGCTTGTTAACCGCGTAACAACACACAAAGCACCTTTAACGCGCATCAGGTGAATATTTTATGGAGGAAAAATCCAGCATTTAAGGCGTCTTTTCGACGCAATCTACTGGTTTCTTTGATCAGAGAAACGATCGCCAAAACCAAGGCATGGTTGAAGACCATTGATGAGTAATATGATGGATTTCCTAATTTCATTCGGGTTCACCAGGCAGTGGTGGCCGTTTGAACTTTATAACTGGAATCTCCTAGACAAAGAATGATCCTGACTGAGTGCCATAAACACTTAAGCCACATTGCAGTTGAATATCAAATCCAACAATTTCAGTGCGAAGCTTAATTCGCCATGGATAAATGGTATAAAACCAGAACAATAATGGTTAGAATCATAAATCAGTTCATGTTTTTGATTCAAAATCTGAAACTAGAGGACAACGAACAGAACAATTATCATAACAAGTAAGCATTCACCTAACGGAGCTGAACGATATCACCCATCCCAAAGCTGAAAATTACCCTACTTTACATGTAAGCAGGAACCAGGAGCAAAGTGAAACTAACTAATAATCATTCAAGAACTCGAATGACGATGGCAACCCAATGAGCTTATGAGTCAAAAGATTCATCTTCCGCACAGTTCATTACGGAAAAAGAATCATTCAATAACTCAATCCAAGCAAGTTTTAGTCGGATATATGAATCCTCACCGACCATGTTGCTCCATTTTGCCTACATAAGACAAATATCATCCAAAATAAAAAGCGGTAGAAGTTAAACTCCATTATCCTACCAACAGAACAACAACAACAACATAGCCACTGGAATCCCAAAAGTAGAGTATGGGGAAGGTAAGAATGTACATAGACCTTACCCTACCCCGTGAAGGTAGAAAAACTGTTTCTGGAGGATCAAGTACAACAAATCAAAGTAGTTATAAAACGTAGCAACTAATAGGCAGCGCCATGCATAGCATTCAGAAAAGGAATAGTTTCAACATCAAATAGTACAATAACAATAGAGAAGCTATTTCCAAATGATTCAAATATATGTTCCAACTCAAGATATTCAAATGAACCGAAAGGAATTCTTTTGAGTACCTATAACTCTGAGGCCAAGCAGGGTTAAAGGAGCTAGGTTTACTCTCGAGCCGATCATTATGATTACCATCATCATCATTAGAGTAACCAGAAGAATCAGATTCATTTCCATCTCCATTTTCAGATTTCTCCAATTGCTTCTCTTGATGCTCATCCTCTTCATCACTCTCTATGTAGAAACTATGATCAGAGACAGAATTCTTCATCTTCTGTCTCTCTTCAATCCTTCAAAAACTCTGCATAACACAAATTCCTCAAAGATCCCTTTTTTACCATTTAGGCTACAAAATAAAACTCTAAATAGAAACTAAAAATCAAATCTTTACAACAAGAAATGTGAGAAAACCACATTCATTCGTCGAAAAATTATACTATATGTACAAATAAGGTTTAAAAAATAATCTTTTTTATGATTTAGGCTTTCATGTTAGTCATACACGTAAATTTTTTTGTAAATCAAGAAAATTAGTGGCACCCCATAATTAAAGAAAGTCCAAAATTTGAAAAGCAAGAATCTTTTTTATTCAAAAATAAGAATTATGAGTGTAGAAAGTCAAGGTCATGATAAAGATTTGATCTTTTTGATGAAAAAACTCAATTTTCCAAAGACAAATTAAATTCCTTATAATTTGCAGATTCAACAATCAACAGTATCCCTTTTTTCTCTCTTTCACAAACAACCACAACAGTACAGACGCAGACCTTATCAATATCTCGTAGAAACATAGAGGCTATTTTCGAAATATTCTTGTCTAAAAAAAAATTCTCTTTCACAAACATAGAGGAAAGAAAAAGGTGAAAAAACAGAAACCACTTTCTAATTATGAAGAATATACCTACACAAAGTTTCCATTATTAGAAAAAAATTCAAAAAACTTACATTTAGCAAGAAATGTCAAAAGGGTGTTTCTTGTTCTTGCTGAAAAAGCTCCAAAGACTGAGGAAAAAAGAAAGTTTTGAGCAGACACTGAGATTTATATGATTTTCTTGAAATTGTATATAGAGAAAGTAGGAGTAAGAAGAAGGAAAAAAAAGGATTTTTTTTATTTATATGATGAAACTATGGTGAGTTAAATTAATGCATTTGTGAGTATATATAATGAGTAGAAGATGATGACACAAAATTATAGATAATGTGCCATTTATTTTCCTGCCAACACTGCACATGACCAAGCTTTGTTCGTATGGTATACTAGTTAGCTGTGGGCATGATGCAATTGGATATTCCATGAAATTATTTTATTTTATTTTATTTTTATATATAATAATAATATTTATTTATTTTGAAGTACATAATTTTTTTTAGAAAAAAAAAGTTATAATTTTTAATTAAAAATATATAGAATACATCAAAATATTTTTAAATTTTATTGTTTTAAACATAGTAAAATTATTTTTAAGATCTGATATTTTTGAGACGAGAGTCTACGAAATAATTTTGTTATCTCGATGAGATAGTGATAAGGTCTGCATAATGGAGCATTCATTACAAAAATATAGTGTCAAAGTTGTAAGTTGGAGTCTCACATCATCGAACAAATATTTTATTTTTAAATCAGCTTCTAAGAATTATGGAAAATTGTTTTCATTTGGAAAAATTAATTATTTTTCAATATTTGTATCATATCTTCTTCAGTATTGTATTCTCCTTTCGTACTTAGTTTAAACTGATTTACGTTAGTTAATTGAAAATCTATTGAAAATAGTCTTTTTATCTTGTTAAAATAAAAATAAAATTCACATAAAAATCGTTCTCTTTCGATATATTTATAAAATTATATTGAATATATTGACCCTACTCCATTGTTTAAGGCAATAATTGATAGGTTTTTAAAAAATAATAATAATAATTAATTTAAACAAATCTCAAGTGGGTATATATATTAACTCAAGTTGAATCTAGTGGGAAAGGTAAAAAGGAACAATTTTAGGGCTATAGTATAAACCATTATATGTCTGGATCCAGTTTTTTAAAAAATTATTTAATGGTAGTAGTACCAGTTTTTAATATAATATGACAAAAATGATCTAAAAAATATGTGATTTATTATAATAAAAATATTAGTATTATAAAGAATGATTATGATAGAATGCTCCTACTAATTATTTTTTTAGAGAAAAAAAGGTTTGGTTTTTATTAATATCCAGAAAGATTACTAAAAAAAAATTAAAAAGTTTAAACTAAGGAATATGACAATCATAAAGTGACATGATTATTTCATTTTTATTTTTAATTTTTGAAAAAATATTGACAACTTGTTGGCCCAGTGGGACCTAGCTGACTTGGCATGATATATAAGTCCAAAAGATCAGTACACTTATGTCCTAACATGTGGGAAAATTATAATTACAATAGTAAAAAGATTTGTTTTCTATAAAATTAACCAAAAATATCAGATCCCAAAAATAAAATATGTTAGGTATGAAAGATAAATGACTAAAGTAAAAACTATTTGTGTGAGTCCACTGAATATATTATTGTTGTTATAAAATTAAGCAATGTTAAAGTACTCCATTGAATCTGAAAGTTATCGTAGCAAAACTCTATCTAAAGATTCAATACAAAGAGATGCAATTTTAAGAGTTCATAATAAAATAAAATTGAAATATTTGAATCTAAAAAATAATTAGCTTGAGAAAAAAATAGAAGAATCCATGGTAGGTATTGACGAGTTGGCTCACCCTTGAGTTCTGACTTAGCAATCTCCTAACTGAGGTCTTTCAATAGCTATCTGAAGATGTCTTATACTCAATAAAGAAATAGCAGTATCTGTATCCCACCATGGTGGCACTATCATAGCGGAATTAGGCCCCTGTGGCGAGTTGTATAAAGATAGAAACTTCGTAATTCGCATCTTAAGTCCCCATTTTGCAACACACCTTCAAAACACAATGTTCAATAATTTACCTTTTGCGACAAGATCAATTTCGGGAGTTCTACTCACTCGAATTCAGTTCCATAAAATCCTACAAACTCGTTATTGCCTTGGCTATAAATTCATAAAATCAAACTAGAAAATTAATCTCCAATCTATTAACGGATCATCCCAGACCTCACCTGGCTTGGATTTTCGTCCAAATTTGGCTTAGGCTCAAAATTCAAAGTTACTAGCCCCATTGACCTTTCCACAATGACAGGATCAAGTCGTTAATATCCTATATAAACTAATATATAAATTTAAGAATGATCACACATTGAATTAAAAAAAATCCCAACCCAAAAAATTAATTTATTTGAATTTGTTTTCGCTATACATTTTAAAAATAAAAAATATTTTATTTATTTTTTATTCTATTAAAAAAATTAAAGAAATAATTCAAACAGAACCAACAAATTATACAAGTTAAAACTTATCAATACCATGGGTTTTGATTTACTAACTCATTATTTGGCATTTGCGCTTGACAACATTGACTTATCTTAATTATTATATTAAGTTTAAGATCTGAAAATTATTATTAATAATTATAGATAAACTTACACATAAATGCCAGAGCCGTGTATTATTTAAAAACTTAAAAAATGTTTCACAAATTTGTTTTTAAGTCTATTTTAATAGATACGCTAAATCAAAACATGTCAGAAATTAGGAAAAAAATAAAAAATTGAATGATTGTTTTTCTTTATCGATTTTCCGCGTCTATATACATTTATATTATGTCTAGATTCATTTTGGTCCAAATTCATTACACATTTTTTTTAAAAAAAAATAATAATAAATATCAACTCTAGATCTTGTCCAAATAATTCTTTTAAAAAAATTTTAAAAAGATTAATTTATCAAGAACGTATAGGATCAGGAGTAATATTTCAAATAATTATTTATTTAATATTTGTTTTTATAAAAAGTTATTCAACTTTTTTTATATTTAATTAAGGATTATTCTCATAGAAAATCATTCAATTAAGGATTTTATATATGTGTGTGTCATTTTCTTTTAATTATACACTTTTTGTTCAATTGTCTGTAAAATTCACACTTTTGTTGTTTGAGATTAATGCGTATAATTAAAGTAGACGACATATTTCATCTGGTTAATATAATTATCCTATAGATGAATTAAAAGACGCACAATAAAAGTTTGAATTGAAAATATATAATTGAAGCACTTTATTAAAAATTGAGGTGGTTAATTAAAACATAACTTAATTTTAAGTGTTTAAATGAACTTAATAATTTAAGAAGTTGATTAATATATGATTATAGTACCAAACAACCTTCCAACATGTTCAGGATGAGTACTAGGAAAACATACAAAATAAAAATAAATAATAGAGGTCTCTAGAAGTAATTGAAACATCATTTGCCACTTGTCATTCATGAAATCACATCAAAAACCATATTAGAACTCTTTTAATTATTAATTAATTATATTTCAAAATATACATTATGATTTTGACTAAATTATGTGTTGTTTTTCATGGATAATAATATTTTCTTCGTTTAATTTAAGTGTCTCAATTAAATTAGATATAAAATTTAATAAAATAAAATATGTGTATTTTTGTGGAAAGGTTTTTGTAGGGAGACTGATAAACTTTTTTATTTTAGTTAAAAAAAAATTAAAATCCTCGTGATTTGTCATTCTTTCAAAGGTTACTTGGTTTTAATAAGCAATATATTATTAATTAATTGTCCTAGTAATACAAAATTCATTTTCTTTCCTTAATATTTAGTACTATGTTAAAGATAAGATAAAAGGTAAAAAGGACCACTACAACCTTAACGACAACGACAATATGATATATATCAATAATAACATATTTAGTATAAATAAAAAAAAAATAAGAAACTTTGATTTTTATCTTTGTAGATAAAGAAACTGTCTTTAATAAATTTGCATCAATTATATGAGGCGACAATAATAACATGTCCAGTAGAATTCCACAAATAAAGTCTGAGATCAATTATCTGAGACACAAAATAAAATTTTCATAGCCGTAGCAAATCGCAAACTAAACCTAGAAATCTGTTTGTCCATATCTCATATTTAGCAAAACCAAGAAATTATATAATTTTTTTGTTTCAATTTATCTGTTTTATTTTTATTTTTTTAATTTCATTTAAAAAAAGTCTTTTTCTTCTATTGACAATTCTCTAATTCTAATTTTCTACACGACATGTTTAAGATTACAAAATTAAAGAACATTTTAGTGCATTTCATAAATCTTTAATTTAAGATCACATATTTCAAAAGTTTTTTTTTACCTTTTTAAACTCCGTGCTAAATTAAATTCAGGCATCACTTGACAATTGTTTATGTGCAAAAAGATTCACATAAATAAATGAAAATAAAAAAGAAAGAATAATAGAAAGAGAAATGACAAAAATAACAACTATGGAATCTTACCTTTATGTGATTGGGTTAATTAAAAAAAGTTTAATTTGAGAGAATCCAAATTGTGGAATCTTGTTTCGATTCAATAGTTTTTGCCACTTTCTTAGTGATTCCTTACTAACCTACTACTTTCTTGACTCTTGAAGCAATCAAGTAGCTAAAGATTTGGAAAGTAGTAAAGTAATATAATGCCAAAACCTTTTCTACATCATGAAAGGTTAAAATTAAGATAAAAATAATTTCAAATTCATCACATATCACTTTTCATAAACATATATATGTTTATTGGATGTCTTGGCCAATATATTACTTTCTACATGCCTCTTCAAGATGGTTACATCAATTAGGTTGTAATACCACATGTTTGCCACATTAATCACATTATTATTTGTTTGTTCGAGACTAGGGTCTATTAGAAATTATCTTTCTATATAGGTATAAGACATAACATGTTTTTTAACTTGATATCAACTTATATCTACGTCCTTTATAACTTTGCTCAACTGGCGTTTATATCCTCCAATATTGGATGTGTACAAGTAAGCACGTAATACTTGTATAAAACTGAACAAAATAGACACATTCGTTCTATATGACAACTTTATGTTCTACGTGACGTCTTACATATTATGCAACATAGGAGACGTGTGTCTTCTTGTTATTATACAAATTTAATTATCTTCTTGTGCACATGCAAAGTTAAAGGGCTAAATGTCAGATGAAGTCAAGTGAAAAGTCATGTTTGTGTATTATACCTTTTATATATACTTTCATAAAATATGGATAAAGTATATGTTTATACACCATCCTCCCAAGACCCGACTTATGAATTACACTGAATATATTATTGTTATTTATAAGTTAAGCAATTTGGTGAGCAACACTTTAAGTTAACTCTGAGAAATTATCTTTTCAAATAATTATTGGGGTAAAATAATGATAGACATATAAAATGATTATTTGAATAAGATGAAGTTCCAAGTCTATTATCTATGCACTATTATTGCACATGGACTTTTTCTATTTTGAAAGGATATGAAAAAGAAAGTGTTATGTTCTAGATTTTGTCTCTTATTTCAATTTTTTATTATGAAATATGCAAAATTAAAACACCTTTATTTGGATTATATCTAAGATATTTATTGCATCTATTGAATATTCCCAAGATGTAATGGTCCATTATACTAAATCAAGTAGCCAAATTAACAAGTAATTGATTTTTGGGCCTCGACTAATTTGAATTTGCATAACGCACGACTCACTATAAGGGAAAGAGCTTCATACTATGATTGTTTCTATTCTCTAGATGTAAGTTCGTGACCTATGATTAATAATAAAAATATTTTATTTATTCCATCACAATTCTTGATGCGCGTGTAAATAATTATATGACATGTAATTTTTTCCATTTTCAGGATTTATAGTTACGCCTGACTCGGAATCTACCCTAGCTTAGTGCACCAAGCGAGCTCTTTCTTTGTTTTTAATTTACTTGTGGTTATGATAAGTACACACAATATGTGATTAGTAAGAATTTATGAGTTTCATTGGCTTTAATTTCTTTTTCCTTTCTAGTACATAACTGTCAGTGTTTCATTACTTGCTTATATGTTTAGATTGTATCATTTCTTTCATATTGTCTTGAGATTTTCAACT
>DF358843.1:37520-83943 GCA_000787875.1 Solanum virginianum | reverse complement strand
TGATTTCTATGAGATCCTTTTATGGGCCGTATAAAGGCTTATGATCTATGGAAGGTTTAGGTCTGATAACTTTTAGCAACTCCCCATTTTCTGATTCTCAAGGTATGAAACCATATCTACAACTTGTATTTCATACTACAGCTCGTCTACATGTTCGTAGATTCAACTTCAGAAAATCTCCCCTTCACTAGATTTTGCTACGAATCCAACTCTCCATGAAAACTTCCACGACCCATAAAAGGTGTCGTAGAATAACAAAGACTTCAACTTCAATACACGTAGACAAAAATCATGAAAAACCCTATAATCCTACAAAACAAACATAAAAACATATCAAATCTAGTAACATCATTTTGAGAACAAACAAAACTCTAAGTTTTAAGCATCAAAAGTGTTGTATTTTGACAGCACATGACTATTACATTGATACTCTTAATGTTTTCCTTCTTCGTGATATATGTCGTGCTATGGAAGCCAAGGTAAGGTTTTTTCTCTAACAAATGTTCTTTGCTATTCTAGATCAAGTGGGAGCTCGACACATGTCCTGGCCCCCATCCCATCTATGAGTTAGAGATATTATAGGATAATCATGCTATTAAGTGACTTTTATGCTTCTATGAAAACTTATTCCTTAGTCCCTATCCCTTTTATGTCATGCTTAGGTTATTGTTGATGACAAATGATGATCTTTTTAAGTCCCTACTTTTCTATCGATTGAGTCCCACGATCTCTTCCCTTAGTGTTTTGCTGTGATTGAAGAATAGAAATTCCTTTCCCTTTTTCCCTAGAGCTTGAGTCCAAAGCCTTGATTTCCCCTAATTTGACATATTTGATGCTTGTTTTATATTTCTACAACCAAGGATTTTCTTATATATGCTATGAGGCTTGTTTGGGGTACCTTCGGGTTCCTCATTCGCCATGTCGCACCTAGGCCCTAGGCTTGGGTCATGACATTAAAATGCCCCAAAAATGTGCCTCAAAAATGCCCATAATCGTAATTTTCATATATGTCAAAATCCATGCGTGGTATAAAAAATTTGACTTTATATTTGTGAACAAGGAGAAAAACTGAGTAGGAAATGGTTATAACCCTGATTTTAGAAGATCCATAGTGAAAAACAAATTTCACCAACTTTGCAATTTCCAGTGAGGATCCGTGACACCTCCGCGATGCGGACCCATCACAAAGATATACATTTTCTTCCTAGATTTCTCATTTCAGCCCAATGTCCTTCAAATCTTGGCCTCATGCCCTCCTATGCCTAAAAATACTTATACTTAGTCATTTTTCAACCATATATCATTCAAGACATTTCCCAAAACCCTCTCTAACACTTATCCAAATATTTCACCCAAATGCAAGAGTCCCAAACTCATTTCGAATCCCAAGAAATTTATTCAAGCTATAAGTTCTCATCCAAATCTTTATCAAGATAATCCTAAATTTGAGGTCTGTGGGTTTCAACCATTAGGTCCTTTCACCCATGGTGCCCAACCATTCTTTTTATGTAAATTGCATGTTTCAAGTTAAATTATCTATGGGTATCTATTACTATGAATTTGATGATAAACTATGTTGGGGTTTCATGAAATGTGGACTATTTAAGCATGTTTTGAGCTATGAATCTATGATCTATTATGAGATTTGATAAGGGATTTCTATGTATCTTGCATGAGGATGTTTCCAAGTGTTGGTAGGTTGATTGACATCAAGTTTTCTCACATTATTTCACTCTTGAATTGCATGATTTTGAACTAGCATTACACACCGGCTAAGTGTTTTATAAAATGTCTGATTAAGATATCTTGAGTTATTGATGATCTATTGCATGACCTATGAGTTAAGTGACTTTATGATGATCAAAGTAATGTATATATATGATGAATTCATAAAAAGTATCTATAGTATTGCAAGTTGACCACACCTTATTGAGAGGGTGATATGCCTTAACCAATTTGATAGGGGGTGCTATGCCCATCTACCATGTTGAGTGGTATATACTTTGCCCACTTTGAAAGGGGGTGCCATGCCCATCTACCATGTTAAGGGGTATATAGCTTGACCACTATGATGGGTGGCGACATGGCCATCTACTAATTGAGGGGCATATACCTTAATCACCTTCCAAGGGGGTGATATGCCTTGGATTCCAAGTGCTAGTTAGCTTCGTCTATGATGATGGTCTCTTCCTACACATATAATATGTTCTATACAAGTATGTTTTACTTCAAGCATTGATCATGCATGCTATATTATTACTATACTATCCATTGCCTATGTTTATGTATTTTGACTATGTTGCCTATCTCTTGTTGCATTGCATACTACATACTTAGTACATTCAACGTGCTAAAGCATACTCTATGCCTACATGATGTTATCATGTAGGAATCGGAGCTCCTTATGATCATCCTCCACGTGGTTAGTTTTTAGACATGTTGAAGATACACTAGAGTTGTTGTTGGAAAAGTGATGCAATTATGCTTGAGCTTGACTCTTCTATGATTTATGGTATTAAAGACTTTCCTTAGTCCCTTTATCCTTATTTGTACTCTTTTTATGTTGTTCAATTGCTTTCGTGACTAAGGATGTGTATATGATATGCTAAGAGGCTTGTTTAAGGTCTCTTTAGGTTCCCATTTGCCGTGTCACATCTTGGTCCTAGGCTTGGGTTGTGAAAACTTGGTATCAGAGCACTAGGTTATTAGTGGTCCTCAGAATCCAACACACTGCATCGATTATACTCTTGTTCATGGTTGTGAAATGCACTGCAACTATAAGCAAGAGTCTATGAGATATTTTAGGAAATGTTTTCCTTCTTCGTGATATATGTCGTGCTATGGAAGCCAAGGTAAGGTTTTTTCTCTAACAAATGTTCTTTGCTATTCTAGATCATTCCTATTCCATGAGGACGATTAAGTAGAGCCTGTTCAATTGAGGCGCAACCGGGCTCTCCCGCTCCTCAAACTCCTCAAGATGGGGGAGTGGCTTATGAAGAGTTTTGGGATGCTATTACCATGTTGACCCATTCTATGGCCAACAAAATCAACCATGGGGCCCACACCCCTTAACCTCCTACTCCTCCGTCTAGGGTGAGGGATTTTACTAGAATGAACTCGCCAGAGTTCTATGGGTCTAAAGTAGATGAGGATCCTCAAGAATTTATAGATGAGGTGTACAAAGTGTTGTCTATTATGGTGTTAGATCGGAGGAGAAAGTGGAGTTGGCGGCCTACCAACTCAACGGGGTAGTCCAAATATGGTTCACCCAATAGAAAGTGGAGAAGGGGAACAACAATGTGATCCTTGGGGAGGAGTTTGAGATGATATTTCTCAATTGGCTCTTCCCTCTTGATCTAAGGGAGGCCAAAATGATAGAATTCATGAATTTGAAGCAAGGTTCAATGAGTGTGAGGGAGTATGCCCTCAAGTTCATCCAACTCTCTAAATATGCTCAATAATTGATGGCTGAGCTAAGGTCTAGGATGAACAAGTTCGTGATGGGTGTATCCGAATTGGTGATGAATAATGTTTTTCAACCATGTTGATAAGTGATATGGACTTGTCCCGCCTCATGAATTATGCCGAACAATTGAAGGAGGAAAAGTTAAAAATGAGGAGAATGGGCGAGGCCAAGAGGTTTTGAGGGTAGATTCCAAAGTCCCAAGGGTGGTCGGTTTCATCAAGACTAAGGGTCTTCCAATGCTCCTACTAGAAGGTTTTCTAATCACAACCCAATTGTCTAAGGTGGTGGTAGTGGTGGTGCCTAATACCATGTGCCTAAGATATGGCAGAGAAGGGCACTAATGCTTATGGTTGTGGGTAAGTGGGGCATAAGGAGATTTATTATCCTTATAATCATCACAAGTGTAGAGATGGTTGTCCACAAGGCCAAGGTGCAAATGTGAGTCCTGAGGGAAAATGAGGCCAACAAGGTAGTGCTTTAAGGGACAATCGGTTCTATGCTCTACAAGGGAGACAAGGGGTAGATGAGGTGCCCGGTGTCGTCATCATTATGTTAAAAGTCTTTGATTTTGATGTTTATGCATTGATAGACCCCGTGTGCCACTATTTCTTTTGTTACTCCTTTTATTGTCAAAACATTTCATGTTAAACCTGAATTCTTGTGTGACCCATATGAGATGTCTACTTTTGTTGGTGTATCTATTTTTACTAAAAGTGTCTATAGAAATTGTCCTGTTTTCATTTTGTACAAAATGTTGCCTGTAATTTTGTTCAGTTAGATATGGTGGATTTTGATGTCATTCTTGGGATGGATTGGTTGTATGCATATTATGTCTCTATTGATTGTAGAATCCATAGGGTCAAATTCTAATTCCCTAATGAACCCATCCTTGAGTGGGAGAGTCATGATGTGGTGGTTAAGGGTAGATTCATTTCTTGCATTAAATCCCAAAAGTTATTTTCTAAGGGGTGTCTCTATGATCTTGTGAGGGTTAGGGATGTTAAATCCAAAGTCCTTCCTATAGATTCGGTCTCAGTGGTGAATGAGTTTCTCAATGTCTTTCCTAGTGAGCATCTTGGTGTTCCTTCCAAAAGGAGAATAGATTTTGGCATAGACCTCCTTCCCTATACTCAACCCATTTCTATTCCCCTTACTGTATGGCCCCGGCAGAGTTGAAGGAGTTGAAGGAGAAATTGAGGGATTTATTGGAGAAGGGTTTTATAAGGCCTAGACAATAACCTTGGGGTGCAGTATTGTTTGTGAAGAAGAAGGATGGTTCTCTTAGAATGTGCATTAATTACCGACAACTTAATAGGGTCACCATAAAGAATAAGTACCCTCTACCAATGATTGATGATATTTTTGACCAACTTCAAGGGGCTAGTCACTTCTCTAAGATTGATCTTTGGTCCGGGTATCACCAAGTGAAAGTGAGGGAGTGTGACATTCCCATGATGGCTTTTTGGACTAGGTATGGGCACTATGAGTTTGTGGTTATGTCTTTTGGATTGACTAACGCACCGGGTATCTTCATGAAACTTATGAATAGGGTCTTCAAACCCTACCTTGATTTTTTTGTTGGTGGTATTTATTGATGATATCTTTATCTATTCCCATAGTGAGAAGGAGCATGTGGATCACTTGAGGGTGGTGTTCCAAATCTTGAGAGAGGAGAAGTTGTCTTCCAAATATAATAAATGTAGTTTTTGTTGAAAGATGTTGTGTTTCTAGACCATATGATGTCGGGTGATGGCATCAAGGTGGATCGTAAAAAGACGGAGGTAATTAAAAATTTGGCCTAGACCTTTGGCCCCATCAGATATTAGAAGTTTCTTGGGTTTGGTGGGTTATTATCGGAGGTTTATGAATAGTTTCTATTCTATTTCATCTCCCATGACTAAGTTGACCTTAAATAAGGAAAAATATTTGTGGACTAATGAGTGTGAAAAGAGTTTCTAAACTTTGAAAGATAAGCTTGTCTCCACTCCTATCTTGTCTTAAAAATGTGCCTAAAAAATGCTCATAATCAGTGTGAAAAGAGTTTCTAAACTTTGAAAGATAAGCTTGTCTCCACTCCTATCTTGTCTCTTCCAGAAGGGTTGAAAGTGTTTATTGTGTATTCTGATGCATCAATAATTGGTTTGGGGTGTGTTTTGATGCAAAATGGTAAGGTGATAGTATATGCCTCTAGACAACTTAAGGTGCATGAAAAGAATTATTCTACCTATGATCTTGAATTAGTCGCCGCAATGTTTGCTTTGTAAATTTGGTGTCATTTCTTGTATGGGGTCCATGTTGATATGGTTACTGATCATAAAAAAGTCCTCAATATGTGTTTACCCAAAAATATCTCAACTTGAGACAAAAAAGGTGGTTAGAGCTTCTCAAAGATTATTATATGAGTGTGCATTATCACCACAGTAAGGCTAATATTATGTTCGATGCTCTAAGTAGGGTGTCTATGGGTAGCCTAGGACATGTTGATGGTGGTGGTATAGAGGTGGCTAGAGAGGTCCATCGATTGGCTAGATTAGGGGTTAGGTTGGAATAAGTTAAGAATGGTGGTGCAGTAGTTGTTGACGGTTCTTTTTCTCCCAAGGGGGAGATGGTGCCCTTAGGTACCAAGTTAGATTGTGCGTGCCTTGTGTTGATGACTTGAGAAAGAAAATTTTGGATGAGGCTCATAATTCTTCTTATTCTATTCACCCTGATTCCACAAAGATGTATAGAGATTTGGGGGAAGTGTTTTGGTGGGGTGGTATGAAGAGAGATATTGCTATGTTTGTATCCGGTTATAATAATTGCCAACAAGTGAAGGTCGAACACCAAAGGTCGGGTGGCCTAGCTCAAGATATAGAGATTCCTACTTAGAAGCAGGAGGAAAACAACATGGATTTTGTGGTTGGGTTACCTAAGAAAAGAAGGCATTTTGACTCTATTTGGGTTGTGGTTGATAGAATGATAAAGTCGGCTCATTTCTTACTGGTTAAGACTACTTATGGTGCCGAAGCTTATGCTAGATTGTACATTAATATGTTGGTTAGATTGCATGGGGTACCTTTGTCTATCATTTTAGATCGTGGTGCTCAATTCACTTGTCACTTTTGTATGTCCTTTCAAAGAGGTCTTTGTACCAAGGTAAAGCTTAGTATGACCTTTCACCTTCAAACGGATGGCCAAGCTGAGAAAACTATCCAAACTCTTGAGGATATGCTTAGAGCTTGTGTTTTAGAGTTTAAGGGTAGTTGGGATGATCACCTTCCACTCTTTGAATTTGCTTAAAACAATAGCTACCACTCAAGCATTGGTATGGCTCTTTTTGAGGTTCTTTATGGTAGGCGTTGTAGGTACCCGGTTAGATGGTTTGAGGTAGGGGATATGGCTTTGTTGGGTTCGAATTTGGTTATGGAGGCAATGGAGAAGGTGAGATTGATAAGGGAGAGGTTGAAAATTGTCCAAAGTTAACAAAAGTCCTATGCTGATGTGAGAAGAAGGGATCTTGAATTCAAGGTTGGTGATTGGGTCTATGTAAAGGTCTCACCCATGAAGGGTGTGGTTCATTTTGGTTAAAGGGTAAATTGGGTCCAAGGTTTGTGGGTCCTTATAGGGTGTTGAGGAGGATTGGTAAGGTAGCCTATAAGTTGGAGTTGCCTGTTCATATGCATATCATTTATTCGATTTTCCATGTATCTATGTTGAGAAAGTGTGTAGGTGACCCAAATGCCATTGTACTTTTGGATGTTGTGGGTGTGGTAGAAGATAATTTGATGTATGAGAGGTTCCAGTAGAATTTTTAGATAGACAAGTGAAAAGGTTGAGAAACAAGGATGTAGCTTCCGTCAAGATTATTTGGAGGAATCAACAAGTTGAAAGTGCCACATAGGAAGACGAGGCGGACATGCAAATGCAATATCCATATCTCTTCCACTCTACTCATGCCTAAGATACTAATTTGAGTCCCCCTATATGATTTCAAGACTTAAGTTTCAGTCCTTATGTCATTTGCATGCATTCATGTTTATGTTGACAAGTACATGGTGATTTTTTGTTGGGCTAATTTCTTTATGATTACTTCTCTTATGTATATTTCATTGACATTCGGGGATGAATGTTCCCAAGGGGGAGATATTGAAACGGCCCAAAAATGCCCTAAAAATGTGCCTAAAAAATGCTCATAATCGTAATTTCCATATATCTCAAAATCCATGCATGATATCAAAACTCCAACTTCATATTCGTGATCAAGGGAAAAATTGAATGGGATATGGGTATAACCCCGATTTTAGAAGACCCACAGCAAAAAACAAATTTTGCCAACTTTTCAATTTCCAGTGAGAGTCCGCGACACCTCCGCGATGTGAGCCCATCGCAGAGATGTTCATTTTCTTCCCAGTTTTCTCATTTTGGCCCAATGGCCTTGGGTCTTGGTCTCATGCCCCTCCTGTGCGTAAAAACACTTATACTTAGTCATTTTTCAACCCCATATCATTTAAGACATTCCCCAAAACCCTCTCTAACACTTAGCCAAATATTTACCCAAATTCAAGTGTCCTAAACTCATTCCAGATCTCAAGAAATTCATTCAAACTTCAAGTTCTCATTCAAACTTCAAGTTCTCATTCAACACTTAGACAAATATTTCACCCAAATTGAAGTATCCCAAACTCATTTCTGGATCTCATGAAATTCATTCAAGCTTCAAGTTCTCATTCAAATCTTCATCAAGGAAATCCCAAATTTGAGGTATGTGGGTTTCAACCATTGGGTCCTTTCACCTTTGATGCCCAACCTTCCTTTTTATGTAAATTGCATGTTTCAAGTTGAATTATCTACGGGTATCTCTTACTATGAAATTAATGATAAACTATGTTGGGGTTTGATGAAATATGGACTATTTAAACATGTTTTGAGCTATGAATCTATGATTTATTATGAGATTTGATGAGGGATTTCAATATATCTTGCATGAGGGTGTTACCAAGTGTTGATGGGTAGCTATGAATCTATGATTTATTATGAGATTTGATGAGGGATTTCAATATATCTTGCATGAGGGTGTTACCAAGTGTTGATGGGTTGATTTACATTAAATTTTCTCACATGATTTCACTCTTGAATTGCATGATTTTGAACTAGCATTACACATTCACCAAGTGTTTGATAAAATGTCTGGTTAAGGGTTCTTGAATTATTGATGATCTATTCATGGTCTATGAGTAAGTGACTTTGTGATGATGAAAGCAATGTATGTATGTGATGAACTCATGAAAAGTATTTATAGTGTTGCAAGTTTACCATACCTTGTTAAGAGGGTGATATGCCTCAACTACTTTGATGGGGGGACGGGGGGAAGAGGGCTATGCCCATCTACCATATTGAGGGGTATATACCTTGACCACTTTGATAGGGGGTGCCATCCCCATATACCATGTTGAGGGGTATATACCTTGTCCACTATGATTCTGGGGGGGGGGGTTGCTATTCCCGTATTACCAATTGAGAGGGTATATACCTCAATCCCCCTTCTAAGGGGGTGCTATGCCTTGGATTTCAAGTACTTATTTGCTTGGTCTATGATGATGGTCTCTTCCTATACATGTAATATGTTCTATACAAGCATGTTTTACTTTAAACATTGATCTATGCATGCCATATTGTTATTATTCTATCCAGTGCTTATGTTTATCCATTTTGATTATGTTGTTTATCTCTTGTTGCATTGCATTCTACATACTTAGTACATTACAATGTACTAATGCATATTATATGCCTACATGATGTCACCATGTAGGAACCGGAGCTCCTCTTGATCATCTTCCTTTTGGTTAGTTTTTGGACATCTTGAAGATAAACTTTGGTGAGTCCTCATATTCGGGGACTAGCTATGCTATTATTGCTTGTGTTATTTCTTTATGCTGAATTCTTAATACTATGAGGGTGAGCCTGAAATGTGTCTTGGCCTCCACCCTATCTATCCTAGAGGTGTTGTTGGACAAGTGATGTAATTATGCTTGAACTTTGATTTTTCTATGCTTTACGCTATTAAAGGCTTCGTTTAGTCCCTTTACCCTTAATTGTACTCTCTTGATATTGTTTAATTGCTTCTGCGACCAAGGTTGTGCAAATGATATGTTAAAAGGATTTTTTGGGGTCCCTTCAAGTTTCCATTCATCATGTCACGTCTAGGGCCCTAGGCTTGCGTCTTAGCAAACACAATATTTTATTCATTTGGGATCCACCAAAATGTATGATTTGGGGAAAGTGTATTGGTGGAATGGAATGAAGAAAGACAAAGAAAGGTGCGCAACAGGATGTCCAAATTGTCAACAAGTGAAAGGTGAATATCAAAAGCTAGGCGGTTTATCCCAAGATATTGAAATTCCCACTTGGAAGTGGGAGGATGTAAATATGGACTTCATCATGGGTTTGCCTAAGACTTGGAAGCAATATGACTCAATTTGGGTAATTATGGATATAATGATGAAATCAGCCCACTTTTTATCTGTAAAGACTTCATTTAGTGCCGAGGAATATACTAAGGTCTACATCTAGAAATTTATGAGATTTGATAGTGTTCTATCATATTAGACCATGGTATTTAATTTACTTCTCAGTTTTGAAAATCATTCCAAAGGTACTAAAGTTAAACTTAGAATCATTTTTCGCCCACAAATGGATGGAAAAACTGAGAGGACCATTCAAAAACTAGAGGACATGCTAAAATCTTATTTGTTAGACTTTAAAGGTAGTTGGTATGACCACCTACCTCTTATTGAATTTTCTTACAATAATACTTACTAGTCAAGCATTGAGATAGCACCGTTTGAAGCTTGAATGCTCAAAGGTGTAGGTCACTAATGGGATGGTTTAAAATTGGGAAAATGGCATTGATCATACCAAATTTTGGTACTTGATGGTATGGAGAAACTGAGAGTTATAAGGGAAAAGCTAACGGCTGCTCATAGAGTAGGGGATCAATATATGTTTCTGAAGTTTTGAAGGTGGCATCAAAATGAAAGCTTTTATGAGCCATGGTCCATTCTATGAGCCATAATTAGCTCTCAAGGTTTGAGGCCAGATAGGGTAAAATTTTTCTATGTCTGAAATGGAATTATGAGGGGTATCTGCGACCCATAAAAGGAACTACAGGCCATAGAAGTGTGTTCATAAATGGAGTTTAGAGTCTAATTTCAAAAGTTTCAAAAGTTTAACTAGGAAAAAACCCCTGACCTACAAGTCGTATTTTATCTATGACCTATAGATCAGATAGCATGACTCAAGTATAGGGCCTATGTACGGTATGATGAATAAGGAACCGAAGGGTATCCTAAACAAGCCTCATAGCATACATAAGCACATCCTTGGTTAAGAAGCATGGACAAATCAATAAAAATTAGTACTACGGGGATTTGAGACTTAGGACACATTCTTTAGGGACAAGGGATGAGAAATTTCCACCATTCAATCACATTAAGTAAATCTAAGGGAAAAGGAGAAAGGGACACACTTTATTGGAAGTAAAGACTTAGAAATTCCACTAGTATGCTAATATAACACAAGCAACAACAACATATGGGATAATGTAACAACCCCAAAAAGTGCCCAAAAATATACCTTGGAAATACTCAGAATCTTAATTTCCATATATCTAAAAATTCATTCTTTATTTCAAAAATCTGACATCATATTCTTGTTCAGGGGGTCAAATTGAGTGGGAAATGGGTCTAACCCGAATTTTAGAGGAACCATATCAAAATCCACAAATCGCAAAAAATATGATTTAGGAGGGTTATTAACTTTGAAGTGGCATATCTCTTAGCATACAAAGAATTGGGTGGCCCACAACCAATCAAATTAAAGATCTTTGCATTAGCTTTCCAACACACTTGGTTTAACCTCATTTAGAGTTCAGATGAAGAATTTATGGCCATTTTTGTAGAAATTGTTTGTGCAAAAATGCAGATTTCTAGTGAGTAATTTGCATCGTCTCTACGACGCGGACCAGTGTTATTTTGGTCTTGTTTTTATGACTTCGGTCCAAGACTTTCAAGTGTTGGGCCCAAGGGTTCCCATACTTTTTTTACCTATACTTAGCCTTATTTTACCCTCATATCATCCTTAACATTCCCCAATATCCTCTCAAACACTTAGACTCATATTTCACCTTAAATTCAAGTCCCTAGCTCAAGACCAACCTTGAAGATTTCATTAAGGATCTCATTCAAGCTTTAAGTCTCCATTTCCATTCTTCTTCAAGGGTTCTCCAAAGTCAAAGTATATGGTGTTGAACCATTGTGTCCTTTAACCCATGGTGCCTAAGCCTCCTTTTTACTAACATTGCATAATTTAAAGTTGATTTTACATATGGGTCTTATATATTTAGAAATTTCACCCATGGTGCCTAAGCCTTCTTTTTACTAATATTGCATGATTTAAAGTTGATTTTACATATGGGTCTTATATATTTAGAAATTTACTGCACAGTGATTTTAGTTCATGAAAGTATGGTTGTTTTACCATGTTTTGAGCTCTATATCTTGGATCTAATGTTGGATTTGATGAGGGGTTTTGATGTGAATATCTTGTGGGTGTTGCAAGGTATTTATTGATGGATTTACAATAGATTTGCTTGACTGATTTTATCTCTAAATTGCATGGTCTTTTACCCCCATTATACACCCCTAAGGTGTTAGATAAAATGCCTGGTTATTATTTCTTGAGGACTTAAAGGTCCAAAGCATGATATATGATATAAATGATATCATGATGATGAAATGACCTTATGTATATGATTATTACTCTATGAAGTATTGCATTAGAGCTTATGATAAATCCTATATAAAGTGTTGTATTAGACCATGTCCAATCCGGGGGGTCAAGAACTTGGGTAACCATGGGAAGGGTTTGTATGTCTGCACCTAGTGATGGGATGACATCATCACTAACCTAGATGGGGGTTTATACTTATCCACCAAGATGAGGATCCGTGCTTATCCTCCTAGGTGATGGGGTGACATTATCACCAACCGAGATGAGGGTTAGTACTCATCCACCTAAGTGATGGAGCGGCATTATCACTAACCTATCAAAAGGTTGTATATTTGGAAATCTAGCTTGGTTTATTCATCACATATGATATCCTATATAAGCATGAGTTACTTCAGTATGTTTTACTTATGCACTGATCATACATGTCATATTGCTATATTATGCCTATTGCCTATTGTTATGCATTTTGATTATGATGGTTATCTCTTGTTGCATTGCATCCCACATACTTAGTACATTCAAACGTACTAAAGCATAGTCTTGCCTATATGATATTACCATCTAAGGACTGGAGCTCCTATGGATTCTTCTTGTGGCTAGATGGATTGTTCAAGTTAGCCTTTGGTGACTCCTCTATTCTGGGGAGAAGGACTATTCTCTCACACTATGCATTAAGATTCTCTTTACTTTATCGTATACTTATGATTATGAGGGTGAGCCCCGTTGTATGTCTTGGCCCTCACTATTATCTATGTATTAGAGATGTTGTTAGACAAAGCTATGTATTTATTCTATGAGTTGATTCTATTATCTCTTGACTCTATGTTATGACAAGTTCTTTGTTAGTCCCTTTTGCCCTTATTTCTATTCTTCAAATGTCATTTAATTACTTTAGAAACCAAGGATGTGTAATGCTATGCTATGAGGCTTGTTTGGGGTTCCTTCAGGTTCCCCAATAACTCTATTTTTTGCATAGAACTTGATTTTAGAGTCAATTTCCATATTTGGAAACATTAGATTTTAGTCCAAAAATTTGCCAGTTTTACCCTAACCCTAATTCACACCAATATGAGTATCAAAATGCTTCTCTTAATATATAGTATACATTATTTTATAGGGGTTGATCAATCCACGAATTGTTTGAAGGCTTGAGTCGGTTGAAAGCTTATTCGAGTATGGTTTTCAGCATTGAGGTAGGTTTTGCTAACTCTTTGGACTGGTTTAAGTTGTTGACCATGTTTATGTGGTAATTGTAAAATTTAAGTTGATGTGTGAGACAAGGACTTGATATGATTGATTCTTGATGAAAGTATGATTAGGATTATGCTTAAAATGAGTAATTGTCAATCCTTTTGTTAAACTGAGATGAAACCTTTGCTTTTGAGGTATGTTAGATATTAATGTGATAATATGATACTTGTGACACCCTTAGGGGTTAATATGTGATAAATTGATAGTAATTGAGACACCATGGTTATATGATAAGCATAATGTAGGAGTTAAAGAGTCTGGTTACCTTGATGTTTTGATTATTGATGAGATGGAGATGATAAGATGTTAATGGTTGACCTTGAGGTATTAGAGGAGGCACTGGCCAAAGTTGATATTGTCATGCCTACTTTATATTTCATCCTCATCTCTTATGGTATATGATTACTTAAATTATGGCATTGACATGTATATATCTCATATTGCGTCTGTACCACTAAGACACTAAGATATTGAGATTGTCACACTATGTGAGATCTAGTTGTTAGTGCCAAAGTCTGCTAAGTTACATCATGTTGGATATACATCCTGTTAATCTGGTTTGGTATGTATTGCATCTATATTGCATTAGCCCTTTGATAGCTATTTTATTTGATATCTGCTTAGTGGTACTAGAGTCCATCGAGACATACTATATTCGATATACATCTAATTATTTTTGTTATGAATTTGTATACTGTTTAGTGGCGTCAGAGTTTGCCAAGACATCTTTTCTTTATTATGCATTTATATATTGTGATATTGACATTATTCCTTTTTATACCTCTCTACTGGTATTAGCAGTCGTCGGGGTATCATCGGCACCAGAGTTCGTCATGGTACTACAACTTTCTCAATTGGCATCACCATCTGTCAAGGTATCATCGGTGCCAATGATCGTCGTGACAATTGAGAGACCTCATATATGATTTGATGAGACCCCCATAGGTTCTACCTTATAGCTTTATCTCATAGATGTATGCACATCAGTACCAGAGCCCATTGAGGTATCATTGAAGGCAGAGTTCGTAACATATGGTCTGACGAAATCCCTATGAGTTCTACCTTGTAGCTTTAGCTTGGTAGATGTATACATCAACACCAGCATCTGACATATTTCTCCTCCTAAATTGCTTCCATACATTATATATAATTGTATCATTGACTGTCACTGATATTTTATTCTATTGGTATGTATATGGTTTACATTGTGCACTATCTTTTTTCTTTGCAGATAATATTATTCTTTATTATTGCATACTGATTCGATTTCTCTTACCCACTCGGTTAAACCTACTAGGTATATTTAGGTTACTTTGTTTTCTCCCTACAGATCGAGTGCAGAGACTTGCACAGGGTAGTTGATCCCTCTAGTTAAACTATTCTACTTCCATCCAGAACATACCAGTGAGGGTAACATTTTTAGTCACTGTGGATCTTTGGGACTCTCCATATTGCTTTCTTTCAGACTTTGTACTAGATGTTATGAGACATTTTTATATCTTATTTTTAGATAATTGTATTTACCTTCTGTACTATTTAGATGCTCTTATACTCATGACTCCAGGTATTAGGATATTTGATGTTTGTTGTGTTGGTTTCCACTTTATTTTATTCTTCTTAGTCGTGATCCATTTTTGATCATGACAAGTTTGGTATTAGAGCTCTAGGTTTGTTGGGCTCGTGGTTTAAGAGTAGAGTGTCTAGTAAAGTCTCACCGATCAGTGTATTGATGTTCACACCTATCTTCAGGAGGCTACGTGATGCTTGTTAGGAAGGATTTTTACATCTTGCTTCCTTTGTATACTTTCTTGTATTGCCCACTTTAAAAGTGTCTAGCATACGTTTTTCTACATAGATGCCAATTACTAGATCCCATCGATCCATAGAAAGGCCTAAGTCAGTGGATGTGGCTCCTACACGAGGTCGAGAAATTTGTTCTGGGGTTAGGGGCTGAGGACTTGGTAGAGGGAAGTTCTGCCTAGAGGACAGATTGGATCAGCTTCCACAAAGCATGAGTACAAATCAAAGAGACCTATAGACTCTGTTCCATCATCTCCATCCCTAATGCCATATACTCAGTTCGGGAGCTACTCCTTCGTATATTGGCTAGGCTTGAGAGAGTTTCTCTGACTATCACTGCTATCGATACACTAGCTCCTACATTCTTGATTAGTGCTTTTACAACTTTAACAAGCCTGATATGTGGCCCTTCCCAAAGTGTGCTGGACTATGATCATATATGTGAGAGTATTGAATACTACAAATAAGGTGGTGGGAAGAGGTTCTGATAATATAGTTAGTTTAGTGGACCCTTACCCCGAGGTAGATAGCTTCAGAGACAGTTATCTCAGTGGCAGAAGCACAGGATCTGTTATGGTTCTGGTGAGGTAGGGCATTTAGCTATAGATTATCTGTATCATGTACCTCCCACTCAACAAACTCAGAGGTAGGAGACTAGGGCTTGTTATCATTGTGATGAGATTGAATACTTGGCTCATTGATAGGATCAACATGTATTTCCTACCCAGACTTCAGGTTCTCAGCCGGCTCATCTAGTTCTAGCACCGATACCTAAGGACACCCCAAGGTATGAGAGGAAGTGCCAGAGAAGGTCGTGGTATAGTGAGAGATGGTGCCCTTGGAGGGCCACAGGTTAGCAGTGGCCATAGAGTTTGTTATGCTATTCAAGACAGAGCCGAGGTAAAGGTTTCTGATATTGTTATCATCAGTATGGTTCCAATTTCCTACCGTTCATCTTCTATTTTATTTGATTTAGGCTCTACTTATTCTTATGTGTCAGCTTATTTTGCTTTCGATATTGATATTATGTGGGAGCCGCTTGCCGAGCCTATCTGTGTTTCCACCATGATATATGTATCTTCAGTGGTGAATTGAGTATATCAGGGTTGTGTTGTGACTTTTATGGGGAGAGATATTTTTGCTGATCCGATATTGTTGGATATAGTTGATTTTGATATGATATTAGGCTTGGATTGGTTATAGCCCCATCATGCTATTCTTAATTATCATACGAACACACTGACTTTGTCTTGTCCAGAGTTGCTGCAGTTGGTATGGAATGGAGCACCTAGATCCAATCTTAAGGGTGGTGTTTCTTATATACACTCTTATTGTTTGAGGATGAAGTAACAAAAGAAAGACTTGTTGAAAAATGGCATTACTTGTCCGAATGTATCTCCCTGGGGTGCTCCTATATAATTTGGAAAGAGGAAGGATAGCACTATGTGTATGTGTATTGACTATTGACCGCTTAAAAAAATGACAATCAAGAACAAATATCCCCTACCTTGTATTGATGCTCTTTTCGACCAGTTGAAGGGTGCCTTAGTATTATGAAAGATTAACTTGAGGTTCGATTATCATTAGTGGAGAGTTCGGGAGTCTGATACCCTGAAGATAGCTTTCAGGACTTGGTATGGGCATTATGAGTTCGTAGTTATCGCATTGGGGTTGACTAATGTCCTAACTGCTTTTATGGTGTTGATGAACCAAGTGTTCAACCCTTATTTAGACATCTTTGTGATTGTGTTCATAGATGATATACTGGTTTATTCCAAGAATGAGACAAATTATGTTCAACACTTGAGGACTGTACTCTAGACATTGAGGGAAGAGAAATTGTATGCTAAGTTCTCAAAGTGCGAGTTTTGGCTTGAATCTATTGCATTTCTTGGCCATGTTGTGCCAAAAGTGGGTATTATGGTTGATTAGACCAAGGTAGCAACTGTTCATGAGTGGGCTAGATCAACTTCAGTGACTAAGATTTGGAGTTCCATTTGCTTATTAGGGTATTATCAATATTTTTACAAGGTTTCTCATCTATAGCAGCCCCATTAACTAGATTGACTCAGAAGGCTTTGGTATTTTAGTGGTCAGATGATTATGAGGTGTGATGTGCTGTCAAATTGATTTTATGTGTTCTCATAGTGATGTTAGTAGATTTGATGTGTTCTTGTGTGTGTTTGCAGAATTACAAGATTAGCTTCATTTTTTAGCTAAGTGTGCAAATTTTGCAGAAATTGACATTTCACGAGACCTTTTATGGGCCGTGATAAATTCCACGAGCCGTAGAGTTGGTTTCGTACAAAACTCCAGAGAAGAGTGATTTTCTGAAGTTAAGTTTACGAACATACAGATGAGTCGTAGAAGATTTTAAGAGTCATAGACTTGGTATTGTACTTTGAGGATCAGAAAGTGGGAAGTTGCTGAAAAGTCATCAGATGAAACCCCCTACGGACCATAAAAATTTATACAGCCCATAGATGGGTGTTGTAGAAGTTTTCCTCAGAATTGAAAATGAAGTCCTTGAAGCCCCGTCTACTGGCCGTAGAACTTTAAACGGCCCGTAGAAGTTCCCATAGAGCCTTCCCATCCAGTTCTCCTAATTTATTTTGGTTTTGTATTTTTAAATATTATAAATAGGTTTTTAGGTTTTTTCCATAGAGAAGAGAAAGGGAACACGAGAGAAAAGTAGAACACTTGATAGAAAAGCTGTGAAACATTATTTTGTTCTTCTAATTCAATCTTGTGATTCTTGGTGAAGAGCTTGGATTCCTTATTCTTAATTCAATTGTCTAAGTGCTCAATTATGTTATTCAAATTCATGATTCTTGCATCTACACTAATCATGAGTAGCTAAATCCACAACTAGGATTGCGGGAACCATGAAGAACTAACAAGGTAAAATCGGATAATTCATAATTCTTGGAAAGTGTGCATGCATGCATGTATTAATTAATTCTATTTTGTTTGTGATGTAGTCCAAGTTACACCTCCTTTTTGAGAATAAAGCGGTCGTTGTCAAGAAATAGAACCTAGCAAAGGTTAGATTTGAACCCACAGCGAATATGTAGAGTTAGGAGAATTCAACTAATATAATTTGAGTGATTAACCTACTTATCTCTCGAAAAGGGTAGGGGGTTTTGCAATAATAAGTAGAAAAGTATGCCGAACAAACACAAGAGTTTAACAAATATGGAAAGGAACTAGGGTTTTGTGGTCCCTATGATTCCCTAACTTAGTATTACCGGATAACCTAATTCTTTTCTAGTGTGTAGCATGTAGGACGGTATTAAGTTTACCAAACCATTTGGTCTAGGCAAGAGGTGAATTTCACTACATGACTTGGCCTATGTCTACAATGTGCATTACTAACCCTTACCTATTAGTCCCAGTACAACCTCCCCTTAGCCCAATTCGATTGATTGGACGAGAACACGTCAATCGAATCCAGTTCATTAATCTCTTTTCCTATTCATTACTACCTTGGTCAAGTCAGTAACACTAGGTGGGTTTTAATGTTGGCCACCATTAGAAAAGATGCAAAATGAAGAGAATTAATTAATACATGCATGCATACTTTTCAAGAATTGTGAATTATCCGGTTCTACCTTGTTAGTGCCATAACCCTTGTTGTGGATTTAGGTACTCATGATTTATGATGATGCAAGACTTATGAATTGACATAACATAATAGAGCACTTACACAATTGAATGAAGTACAAGCTAATCCAAGCTTCAAAGAGAACACAAGATTATAAGATCAAATCAAAGTGCAAGTGCTTCTCGAAACTCTCCAATGTTTTCTCTACTCAACTCAATATTTCCTTCTCTCAAACTATTCCAAAAACGTAATGAAACATAACCTAAAAACCTATTTATAATATTTAAAATATAAGTCTTAAACAAAATAGGATAGTTGGGTCACCACGCCTTACGATTAGCTTTATGGGCCATATTGTATTGCATGGCCTGTAATCAGGGTCTTATACATTGTTGCTAAAAAATTAGACTTATGATCTACGACACCCCTCTATGGCCCATAAAGTGTTCTATGGCCTGTAAGGGGTTTCATATAATGAATATTCAGAAAGTCCCTATTCTCTGATCCGTAGGGCAGGAAAATGATCTATGACTTGTAAAGTAATCCATGACCCATCTGCATATTCATAGAACAAACTTCAAAAAATTAGCCCCTCACTAGAATTGTCCACAAAACCTACTTCACAACCCATAGAATGAACTACGGCCTATAAAGGGTCTTGTACATCACTAAAATCAGCAACTTCTGCATTTTCTTTCCAAAATCAAGCCCAACCCTAAAATCCTAGAAATAAAACACAAAAACAAATAAAATCAACTAACATCACATTGAGAACATACAAAATTCCAACTTTTAAACATTAAAAGTGTTGTATTTTGATAGCACATCAACACCCTTAACTTCAAATTAACCTCAAGCGACAGAATCAAACTATATAAGCAGTACAGTAACATAGAGACCTCAACCTAATGGCATACCTTACTTCAAACTTAAGCATAAATACCCACATCACTTTTCAAACATAATCAGATAGCCATCTAGCAAACCAATACAAACTAATGCATGTGACAACACAACTATGACAAGTGATATACTATCAATAATCCACAATTACTGAATAAGTCTAATGCTAACAATGCAATGCAAGTTCCTTCACAGAAAGAAGTCTCATATCTCACACTTAATGATGATTTCATGTATAATCTTAGGATTATGCAAAATCACTCACCCTTACAAAAGATATTCATGCATCATGTTGATGTGTTGTCAAAATACAACACATTTGATGCTTAAACTTAGAATTTTGTGTGTTCTCAAGGTGACATTTATGGTTTATATGTATTTTTGGTGTTTAGTTTGCAGGAAAGCAGGTTGACATGATTTTTGGGACAAATTGCAGACTTTTCTAGTTTTTAGTTATTTACGAGACCCTCTAAGAAGAGTAGGTTCCATGAAGATTTCTAATGAGGTTTGATTTCTGAAGTTCAGGCATATGAGACATCTATATGAGTCATAAATCAATCTACCAGTTGTATATAGTGGTTTCGTAAAGATTTCCAGTAAGTTCTAGTGAAGGACTAGTTGATGCAAATAAAGTCAACAAGAGTGTAATACGAGTCGTGAATTAGTCTATGCCTCATAAAGTGGATCTATTGTAGTGAAGTCTAAGATCTGAATAATTGAACATGAGACTCCAATTATGACTCATAAGTCATCTTACGAGTTGTAAATACCTGTTGTAGAAAGTCATCAATAAGTTTTTCTATTTTTTAAGGACTTGTTTGTAAATACTATAAATAGTAATTTTTAGATCAATCTTTAGGAGAGTACAATATAGAACGTCATTAGAAAGTACTTTTAGGATTTTGTACTTGGAGACTCAATCTTGGAGGAGAATACACTTGTGTATTCATTGTATCATTAAATCTTGTAATTCTCAACACATTTTGGATTTGCTTGTTCTTCAATTCAATTGGGTAAGTGATTAATTACATTATGTCAATTCATGATTTCTTCATCTACCCATAGCATGAGTAGCTAAATCCATAACTTGGGGATATAGGAACCATGAAAACCTAAATAAATAAACCTCAATAATTTGTAATTCTTGTAGTGATGTATTTACATGTATTAATCAATTCTCTTTGTTTTATATGTTTTCTAGTGATGGAAAACATTAGAACTTGCCTAGTGTTACCTTCCCAATCTAGATGGTAATGAATAGGAAAAGAGATTCATTAATAGAATTCGATGATGTGTTCTCGTCTAATCAACCGAACTAGTCCAAGGGGAGGTTGACTGGAACTATGGGTAATGGTTAATATTGGACACTATAGAGAAGGGCTAAGTCACACAGTGAAATTCACCTCTCACCTTTGACCAAAGGGCTTGGTGAACTTAAATTACCGTCCTACATGCTATACTCTAGTCGAGAACTAGGTTATGCAGGGATATTGAGTTGGTGAATAATGGGGAACATAATTCTCAAGTTGCTCTCTATGATTGATTATCTCTTGCTTTAGTTAGTTTAGTTTAATTTCTAGTTGAATATGACAACCCTACCCCACCCCCTACAAAGAATTGAGTTGTTAATTACTTGAATTGCGTATTGGTAAATTTGTTGTGACTTCTATATTCTCTGTGAGATTTGACCCTAACCTTGGTTAGGTTTTATATTTGATAACAACCTTATATCCTCCAAAAGAGAGGTGTAACTTGGGCGTGATAAAAGATTATTGCGCTGTTGCTAGGGAATACAACTAGAATTGATTGAATTCACCAGTAATTGTAATTCAAGTGTAAATCCTTAATTTCCTTGTATTTTACTTTTGTTTTTGTTTTTGCTTTGTTTGTTTGCAGGGTATACTAGTAGTGTATGCCCAACATTAGGAGTCAAGACAATCTCTTAACTCCACTTGATCCAGAGATCTAATGAATTACAAGAAGCATGGCGCAAGAAAATGCTAATATCACAAGTAATGCAACCTTGAATCGAAATGTTAATGATGATGATCGGAATGACAACCCACCTCCTTTGAAGAATATTCCATAGCCTAGGGATTTTAATGACAATGCTTATCGGTGGAATCAATATAGATTAAACCCTATGGCTATGGATGTGATCGGGGCTATTGTGTTACCACCACTATGCCTAACACAAAGTTTACTATTCTAGTAGGTTACTTCAAATGATACAAAACCGTAGATTATTTGCGAGCCTACCATCAGAGGATCCACATAGCCACTTGTAACATGTGGCATTTGTTTGTAATAGTATGATGGGAATACCAAATCTGTCTATCGATACTGTGGGACTTTGTGGTTTCCCATTATCTCTTATGGATAATTCTGCGTTATGGCTATTTAAGCTCCCAGAGAGTTCAATCACTTGTTGAGTAGATTTGTAGAAGGACTTTTTGGAGAGGTACTTCACTAGGTCGAAGAAGCTCAAGTTAAAGGATCAGATGAAAAATGTTGAGCAACTTCTTGGCGATTCTATTAGCAATACATGGGAGCAATTTACTAAGTGTTTGAGGAGCTTTCCTGACCAAAAGATACTTGATGATGCCTTGGTGGAGATCTTCTATCATGCCCTTGATGAAAATAGTCAAGCTTGTGCCGACACCATTGTGAGGGGCATGTTTTTAGATCAATCATTTGCAAGGATTGCCGAACATTTTGAATAATTGGTCAAGACGAATCGTGCATGGGGATAATAGGATAGAGCTTCTATGAGGAGTTCATGTGCTATTAATGTTGGTTCGGAGTAAGCCAAGATCATTGAGAAGATTTGTCACAACCAAGCCTAGGGCCTAGATGTGACCGATGAATGGGGAACCGAAAGGAACCCCAAACAAGCCTCATAGCATATTATTACACATCATTGGTCGCAGAAATAATTAAATGACATATAAAGAATGCAAACAAGGGAAAAAGGGACTAAGGGAGAACTTGTCATAACATAGAGTCAAGAGATATTAGAATCAACTCATGGCATAAATACATTGCTTTGTCTAATAACACCTCTACTACATAGCTTTGTCCAATAACACCTCTACTACATAGATAATGGTAGGGCCCAAGACATACAACCGGGCTCACCCTCATAGTAATAAATATACGATAAAGTAAAGAGAATCTTAAGACATAGTATGAGAGAATAGTCCTTGTCCCCGAAATTGATGACCCACCAAAGGGTAACTTGAAGAATCATCTTGCCACAAGAAGAATCAATAGGAGCTCCGGTCCCTATATGGTGATATCATGTAGACAAGAGTATGCATTAGTACGTATGAATATACTAAGTATGTGGGATTCAATGCAATAATAGATAGGTTCATAATCAAAATGCATACAATAGACAATAAGCATAGTATAGCAAAAAGACATATATGTTAAATGCATAAGTAAAACATGCTTAAGTAAATCATGCTTGCATAGGACATATCATGTGTGTAAGAATAGACCATCATATATTAGTGTGAGGTACCAACCCCTCACATGGGTTAATGAGGTATCAACCCATCACTTTGGTTAATGAGGTATCAACCCCTCACTTTGGTTAATGAGGTATCAACCCCTCACTTTGGTTAATGATGTATCAACCGCTCACTTTGGTTAATGAGGTACCAACCCCTCACTTTGGTTTAGTGAGATACCAACCCCTCACCTTGGTTAAGTTTCATCACTATTGCTACTTTCCATGAAATCAACTTATGAATACCATACTCTCATCATCATAAAGTTATTATATACCTTCACTTCCTCTCATCATTATACATTATATGCATGCCATTGTTTCATCATCATATGATCATCATAACACTATTCAACTCACAAGACATGTATTCGACTTTTAATTCCTCAAGAAAACCTTAGCCGGATATTTTGTCATACATTTGGAGGTGTGTAATGGGGGTAAAAGATCATGCAATTTAGAGATGAAATCATGCAGGAAAATCAGTGGTAAAACCCTTAATCAACACCTTGCAACACCCCCAACACATTCAATTAGAACCCCTCATCAATTCCAACATTAGATCCAATATTTGAAGCTCAATACATGCTAAAACAACCATACTTTCATGAACTAAAATCACTGTGAAACAAATTTCTCAATATTCAAGACCTATATGTAAAATCAACTTTAAATCATGCAATTTTAAGTAAAAGAGGGTTTAGGTACCATGGGTGGAAGGACCCAATAGTTCAACACCACTTACCTTAGCTTTGGAAAGGTTCTTGATGAATACTTTAATGGAGACTTGAAGCTTGAATGAAATCCTTGAAGAAATCTTTAAGATTTGTCTTGAGTTTGGGACTTGAATTTAGGGTGAAATTTGAGTTTAAGTGTTTGAGTGGATATTGAGTAATGTTTAGGATGATATGAGGGTGAAATAAGGTTTAGTATATGTATTTTAAAGTGTGGAAACCCTTAGGCCCAAGACTTATAAGTCTTGGACCAAAGTCAAGAGAAAATAGGACCAAAACGGACTGCTCACTGGAAATTGCATTTTCTACACAGGTGAGTTTTACAAAAATGGGCATAAATCCTTCATCCAAACTCAGAATAAGGTAAAACGAAGTTCATTGGAAAGATAATTCAATGCGCTTTCAGTTGGTATGTCATGGACCATCCAATTCTTTGTGTTCTAAGAGATATGACCCTTCAAAGTGGACCCTCCTAAATAGCATATTTTGCAATTTTTGGATTTTGATACGCTTGCTCTAAAATTCGGGATAGACCCATTTTCCACTCAAAATTTAACCCCCCTAAACAACAATATGAAGTCGGATTTTCAAAAAAAATCGAGGTTAGACCCTTGTCACCCTAATTTGGACCCCCTGAACAAGAATATGAAGTCAGATTTGTGAAATTACAAACGAATTTTTAGATATATGGAAAACAAGATTCTGGGCACTTTCGAGGCACGTTTTCAGGCACTTTTTGGGGTCGTTTCAATATCTCACCCTTGGGAACATTCGTCCCCGAATGTAGAAGATACATACAACACAAGAGTAATCATGAACAAATTAGACCCAATATAAATGCAACATTACATTTAAAATGCGGTCTTCAAAATCTCAACATAAGTGTAAAATCATCATAAACTTGCCAACTTAAACATGAATGCATATGAATGACAGAGGGGCTGAAATGCAAGACTTGAAATCATAAAAAGGACTTGGCGTGTTATCATAAGCTTGAATATAATGAAAGAGATATGGATATTGCTCCTTCATGCCCGCTCTGGCTCCCTGAGAGACACATACGAATAGACAACTCTTCCCAAAGGGCCTTGAAGAACACTGCATCATTATCAATCAACTTCTCCACTCATCCATCTAATACCTCCACTGGGACCTCCTCTTAAGTCAACTTACCCTCGTTAACACCCAAAACATCAAAGTGATCTCTAACACTAAAGTCACCAACACATGACATCCACCTTGCAGCATGACAAACCGGATTAACCATATCTACACCCAAAGGCAATCCCCAAACCTAAGCAACTTTACCAACCTCCCTCTACACTCTATAAGGACTCACAATCCTCAACTCAATTGTCAATCTTAAATACACCTAACCCACATAGTATGATAATCACCATCTCTCCCTTGGGAGATAACGTCCACTCTATCCTCTTCTCACTCAAGACTTCCAACTCTAATAAGGTGGACTCAAGGCCTTGCCTAATATAGTCCTCTTATCCCAAGAAGATTTGGAACCATCAAGAACCCTATACTAACATTCTCAACTTCCTTCAACCTAACTCCCTATCTAGCCGATTGAGGGACTCTACTAGTCATCTCTTTACCACCATAATCCACACACACTAGGCTATCTGAAGCACCAACCACAACACTAGCCTTACTGGAAGAACTAATGAACACTCATACCATAATCCCTAAGGAGTTCTAACAAACTCATTGTAATCCTCACTCACAACTATTATTTTAAGTAACCAATCCCCCAAATAATTCACATATTCTAAACAAATCAATACCTCATCACTAGAGATCACCATAAACATATCAAAGTAGGGTTTTAAGACCCTATTCAAGAAACCCACAATCATTACCGGTGCATAAGTCAAAAAAATAACTCTATCAATACTAATAATGCTCACTCCTAATCCGAAAAGACACATAGGGATATAACCTACCTTCACCCTCACTTGGGGACAAAACCCGAACTAAAGATCAATCTTAGAGAAGTGACTAACCCATCGTAGTTGACTAAATAGATTGACCATCCTTACCCATCATGTTACAATCTTATGAGTCCTACACTCATTAGAAACATGCTATGCAAGTAGCCCAAACTACCCCAAGACCCTTAACATAACAAGCTAAGTCGTCATCCCACAAGAATAATTATAATATGCATGTACATACTTCCAAGGAGGCAATAGTCATTTTCCAAATCATTTCAATGCACAATTGGGCTTAAAAACCAAACACCATTCATAATAATTCATACTTAGGCTCAAATCTCAAAATCATAATTTCATAGTCATAATACTCATGTATAGGAATGTCCCATTAATATACAAAATGGTGCAAGCATCCAAAATGCTCAAAGAGCCAAAATCAAAGATATATATGTGATCACAATATTGTCATAACCAACCTTTTATCAAAATCGTACCATAAAAAGAAATAGGGCTTACCCATAACATAACTTTTCAAAATAATCCGTGTACATAATTGTGTATGGTATGAACAATGAGGAAATGACATGGGTAATTAAGACTCCATTTAAAATCAACATTTATAGTATTTAGTTAAAGTGAAAACATAATTAATTCTATATTTAAATCCATAGCGTAATCTGTCACACATAAATGATTTCAACAGGGGAAAATGCATACTTATAACTTCATAAACCCAAGGTACATCCTCATATAACGGTTTAAATCACGTCAAAATTATCAAATAAACACTACCCATGCATCAATAGAATTTTAGGAATCATAATATTCAAATCCCAAATTAAAATAAGTAAAATCCATGTAGGTTTTCTTGATAATAAATTTTGGGTCTCCTCGATTGGAAGGGTTCAAGAATCAATCCACATACACATGAATCCTACTAGCACCAAGGAATAACACAAGAAATAGTAACCCCCGGAGCTATCAAATCACCCTACTCACAACTTTCGGCAATAGCCCACTAAACCCAAGAGGCTCCTAATATCCGGTGAAGTCAAAGGTCTAAGCTACTCTCTAATCACCTTCTCTTTCTATCCACCTTAATACCACCACTCAGCCCACACAACCTAGGAGGCAACCTCTTACTACAAAAATTTCCATCTTACCTACTAGCACCTAACCTTCTTCCTTAAACTTGTAGTACTACTCTGAAATAATTAACATGCACTACCTCATTAGGGAACGAACCACATTATCATCACCAAAACCACCATAAACCTATTAGAGTAGGGACTAAAGATCTTACTCATGAGACTTATAGGCATACCCGGTGTACTAGTCAAACCCAAGGACATTACCCAAAATTGAAAATATAGGAAAGGACATTCAAAGCCTCACCTACCAACAACAACAATTCTATAGACAAAATAACTTAGGTTCAACATTCCCAATTCTCACAAGATGAAAAATGCAACCCCATAGAGACCAATTGTACCTTCAGTTAAGAATGAAACTACCTCCTTTGCTACCACTTGACAACCTCTCACTCAAAGATGAGTTCATTAGAGAGTCGGATTCTAACTCTATGAGTCCCACCATCCATAGAGACATAATATTCATGCAACTATTCTATCCTAAGTATAACATCAAAATCCACCACATCAAATCCAACAAGACACAAAGCAAGAACTAATGCAATACAAACCCGGATCAACATCTATGAACTTTCTAGCAACAATATACCCAACTAAGAGAATAGACACCAGAGATCCACACAACCACTTGGGCACACAAGAAGCACCACCATCAACTAAATGAAGAGAGAAGAAATAGTGAAACTCAGATCCATTAAAACAAAAACCTTTTACTTACCTTCCTCCTCCTTCCCCCATGAAGCCGCATCACTAACTAAAAGAGCAAAGAACATCCGTTAGAGGGGAAAGCCCTATCTCACTTCTAAACATTCTCAACTTCCTTCAACCTAACTCCCTATCTAGTCGATTGATGGACTCTACTAGTCCACTTCTAAAGCATGACATAGACCATGAAGAAGGGAAACATTTCCTAAAATGTCTCATAGCCTCCTACTCATAGTTGTGGTGCACAACACAACCATGAAATAAGACACTAATAGACACGGTGTGTTAAACTCTAAGGATCTATCAACCTAGCACTCTAATACCATCTTTTCCACGATCCAAGCCTAGGGCCTAGACATGACCGACGAATGGGGAACCCGAAGGAACTCCAAATAAGCCTCATAGCATATTATTACACATCTTTGGTCGCAGAAATAATTAAATGACATATAAAGAATAGAAATAAGGGGAAAAGGGACTAAGGGAGAACTTGTCATAGCATAGAGTCAAGAGATATTAGAATCAACTCATGGCATAAATATAATACTTTGTCAAACAACACCTCTACTATATAGATAATTGGGGGGCCAAGAGATACAATCGTACTCACCCTCATAGTCATAAGTATATGACAAAGTAAAGATAATCTTAATACATAGTGTGAGAGAATAGTCCTTGTCCCTTGAATGGAGGAATCACCAAAGCTAACTTGGATAATCTATCTAGCCACAAGAAGAACCAATAGGACTCCGGTCCCTACATGGTGATATCATGTAGGCAAGAGTATGCGTTAGTACATTTGAATGTACTAAGTATGTGTGATATAATATTGCAACAATAAATAGGTTCATAATAAAAATGCATACAATTGACAATAGGCATAGTATAGGAAAATGGCATGTATGTTAAATGCATAAGTAAAATATGCTTAAGTAACTCATGCTTGCATAGGATATATCATGTGTGTAAGAATAGACCATCATATATTGGTGTGAGGTACCAACCCCTCACTTGGGTTAATGAGGTATCAATCTCTCACTTTGGTTAATGAGGTATTAACCTCTCACTTTGGTTAATGAGGTACCAACCCCTCACTTTGGTTAATGAGGTACCAACCCCTTACTTTGGTTTAGTAAACTTTCCATGAAATCAACTCATGAATACCATACTCTTATCATCATAAAGTTATCATATACCTCCAAACTCATGAAGCTCAAACCATGTTAAAACAACCATACTTTCATGAGCTAAAATCACTGTGCAATAAATTTTTTCAATATTCAAGACCCACATGTAGAATCAACCTTAAATTATATTAAGTAACAGAGAGTTTAGGGATCATGACGTGGAAGGACCTAATGATTCAACACCGCATACCTTAGCTTTGGAGAGGTTCTTGAGGAATACTTTAATGGAGACTTGAAGCTTGAACGAAATCCTTGAAGAAATCTTAAGATTGGTCTTGAGTTTAGGACTTGAATTTAGGGTAAAATATGAGTCTAAATGTTTGAGTTAGTTTTTGGGAATGTTTAGGATGATATGAGGGTGAAATAAGGCTATGTATATGTATTTTCAAGTGTGGGAACCCTTAGGTCCAAGACTTATAAGTCTTGGACCGAAGTCAAGAGAAAATAGGACCAAAATGGACTGCCCACTGGAAATTGCATTTTCTGCACGGGCTAATTTAACGAAAATGGGCATAAATCCTTCATCCGAACACAGAATGAGGTGAAACAAATTGCATTAGAAACCTAATTCAAAGTGTTTTCAGTTGGTAGGTCGTGGGACACGCAGTTATTTTTGTGCTAAGAGATATGCTCCTTCAAACTGGACCATCCTAAATAGCATACTTTGCAATTTTTTGATTTTGATACGGTTGCTCTAAAATTCAATTAGACCCAGATCCAACTTAATTTGACCCCCTAAACAAGAATATGAAGTAAGATTTTCAAAATAAAAAAAGGATTTTTTGATATATGGAAAATAAGATTTCAGGCACTTTCGAGGCATGTTTTGGGGTCATTTCAAGATCATACAATAACTTGCTCAACTTCGCACAAACATGGATGTTGTGATCAAGCAGAATCAGAACTATGGTAGAGATGGAGCTTATAGAGACTATCGAGGTGGTTATTATTAGAGGAATAGGGGTCCCAAAGTAGATTGCAGCTGAAGAAATAGTATCAGAAATCATCCATATGCACCACCACATAATTGAGATGCCGGTACAAGAAATTATAGAATTGAGGAGATATTTGATCATTTGTTGAAGAAGGACAATACACAAGATAAAACTCTAAGGGGCATGAAATATGATATTTCAAGCATCAATCAAAAGATAGAGTCGCATTCTATGGCTATCAAACAACTTGAGCAATAATTTGGTCAAGTGTCAACTCAGTTGAATCAATGTCAAAAGGGTATATTGCCTAGCAACACAGTTTAAAATCCAAAGAATGAAGGGCAATGTATGATAGTTACTACTAGAGGTGGTAAGAGTACCATTGATCCTCCTATGCTGGTTGAGGTAGAAGATGTTTGTGAGAAGGTAGTTGCAGATAAGGGTATGGTTGAAGAGATGATTGTGTCAAAGATGGGGTGAATGAGGTAGCTAAAGAGCCACAAAAGTATAAGCCCATCCCAAGACCTCCTCCTCCTTTCCCTCAATGAATCAGAAAGAGGAAGGAGGAAGACAAGTTCAAACACATTCTCTTTATGCTTAAGCAGCTATCCATCAACATCCCTCTGATTGAAGCTTTAGGAAAAATGCCGAGTTATGGAAAGTATATGAACGACTTGGTTACCTAAAAACCCGCAGTGAGTTAGGAGCTTTCTCAAGAGTTTCAACATTGTAGTGCTATCACTACTAAGTCCTTAGTTCAAAAGCGTGAAGACCCAGGTGTTTTCACTATACCTTGCACTATAGGAGATGTAGAGTTCACAAGGGCACTCTGTGATTTGGGTGTGTTGACCCCCAATTTTGGCCCAACACTTATAAAAATCCACACTTTTTATGTTGATTGTTTTTATAGTTTAAAATACTTTTTGGGCGATTTTAGATTAATTTTTGATAACTATTTTTATTTTTAAAATATTAGAATTTTAATTAATTTAATTTTAAATTTGAACACAGTGTAATAATTTTTTTGTCCAGATATAATTATACGCTTATATTCAATTGACCCACAATTTGGGTTCATATCATTCTAGCCCCGTTAGGTTTTGAAATGAAATGTGTATGGAACCTTCATATTGGTACAAATACAAATAGAATCGACATTTTAATTCTAAAAAACCCCTAAAAAATAGTCTCTTCTTCTTGTTTTATTCTAGCGGCGGTTATAGGAATCCAGTGGAGTCTTGCCGGGAAACACCCATCTAGCCCCTCTCTCTTCTTCTCTCTTTCTTCCTCCCACCATAGCCAACATCAACCAACCAAATCTCCATTTCCACCTCCAAACCATCAGCGCACAGCAGCAAAAAACACTCCATTAACCCATCGAAAAACACCAAGACAAACCTCCAATATCAACCACGAAATCAGCCAACAATGACGTTCAAACCACCAGAAAATGCCCCCCAAACCACACCAACAACAGCCCTCGAAACCAGCCTAAACACCACCATTAAAAGTATCCATAAACACCCCAAATCAGCTGCCAAAATGACACCAAAATTGACCCCAAAACCCATGAAAAACTTCCTAAAATGACCCAAATCAGTCCCCAAAGTCATCACCCCAACATCACCATTTTCAGCTATTAAAAGCACATCACATTTATAAACTAGCCCCGAAAACACACCAAACCAGCACTAAAACTTCACCATGAAAACCAACACCGAACCAGCACTAAAATCACCTCCAAAATTACCGCTGGACTGCCACCAAACGATACCCAAATCAGCTCCAAAACTCCCATGAAAATCCACCAAAACAACCTCAAAAATACCAATAAAACACACCCTGAAATTTGGTGAGAAAACCCCATTTTTTAGTCATCAAACTCTGCTGGAAAACCCCCATTTACAGCCCCAAATATCAACCCCAAACTCCGCCAGAAAATCTCTATTTTCAGCCCCAAAGAAGGGACCAAATCGCTGACAATTCAGTTATGTAGGTTCCAATCACAGGTGATCTCCAAGTTCTAGCAAACAACATAACTGGAGATAACCAAGAATTTCTAGATCTGGCCGGAAAGCTCTCGTCAACACGACCAGTTTCAGCTCCCAAGCTCTGTTTGTCTTCTTCCTCCTTTAATGGCATTATATTGTTCTACTATTCTTTGATGTTTGTTTTTTTACTTGATTTTGTTGTTTAGAAATGCTACAGTGAGCTACATCTATACATCATTCTTATTGTTATTACTTTTAAGGTTATTAATTTATCAGTTTTATTATAACTATAGGATAATCTTGTTTGTTTGTTTTTACCTTGATTTTATTAGTTAATTGTTGGTTATCTTTATTAGTGTTCCAGTAAGCTACTATCACTATATTTATTGTTATTGTTTAGGTGTTAGCTCTATAGATGGCTTTGTATTTGTTAGACAATATTTTTGAGTAGTCTTGGATGTATTTTGAGCAATCTTGGATAGTTTACATTATAAGCTAGCCAATGAAAAATCAATCTGTCAGATTTCAAGGAAACTCCATTAAAACAAATGGAACAATTTTAGTTTGTTCTTTATTTATTCATTATTGTGTATACTATTAACGTTCAGCAAATACTAGGGTGTTCCTCATATCATTGTTTATTTCATTATTTGTGTATATTTTGTGTATCTCCTTCTCAATTTAAAAAAAAATTGAGTTCAGTCGGGACCCACAGTTGTGAATTCTGAAGGGTCCTAATACCTTTCGTTCGGAATAACTTGACTCCTTACTTGAAATTTTTTGGTTCGGACACCATTTTATAAATAATTAATTGGTTACCTAATTATCCTTAAAATTAGGTGGAGACTTCAAATTAAATTATTTTTTTTAAATTTGTTTTATTAATTATTTTTTATGACTTTCCATGATGTTGCGCCTTTGGGATGTCAACAAGGTGCAAGTATCAATTTGATACCTCTTGCAGTCTATAAGAAGCTTGGCTTAGATGCCCCTACTCCGACTAACATGTAGTTATTGATGGCGGATAGGACAGTGAAGAAACCTGTGGGGATACTCTATCATGTGTTGGTAAAAGTTGAAAATTTCATATTCCTTGCAGATTTTGTGCTTATTGTTTGTGACATTGATTTTGAAGTTCCTATTATCTTGGGAAGGCCATTCTTAGCTATCGAACGAGCTCAAGTGGATATGAAGGTCAGTCAACTCAGGTTTAGAGTGAATGATGAAGAAGGTGTCTTTGATATCTGTCAGTCTTTGAAGTATCCTAATGAGTTGACAAGTGAGGTTTGAGTAAGTGGTGAAATCTAGTAGCCAATTTGTCTAAGTCATGCCACGACAATAAATCTCGCGTTACTTAGAAGGCAACCCAAGAATTTTTTATTTTTAAGCTTAGTTTTGAGTTTAATTTGAATATTTGGATTCTTAGATAGTTTTTTAATTGTGTTTTGATTGCTATTTTTAACACTGGGTTTGTTGCATATAGGGTGCAAGTGAATTTTATGAAGAGTATGCAAGTAAAAGACTAAGACAGAAGATTTTGCTAAGAAATGCATCATATACAGTTTCTACGATAGGGCTCACGAGTCGTATTGCACTTTACGACTCGCAATCCCATGTCATAGAGATTTGTAGTAAGTATGAACAGTATACACTCAACCCACGAACCAACTTTATGACTCGTAGATCAAACTACGAGTCATAAATGAGATTCATGGAACTCAGGTAAGATTCTAAATTTTTCTAAGTGTTGAGAGGTCTACAAGATTAGGATTAATGAGTCCTAGATCTATCTACGACTCGTAGTTGGGCTTTTGTAGACCCAACCTAGTAATTTTAACTGTAACTTGGTAAATATATAGAAGGGGGTCAAAATATTTTGACCCCACTTTTACCCTAATTGACCGATAATTCCTAATTTTTCTTTCCCCTTCCTTTTCCAATCAATTTTTGGCGATTAAACCCTATTTCCTGGCACCTAGGGTTTCACATTCAATCATCTTCTCTCTTTCAGTTCTTCAAGCTAATCCATATATCTTGTTAGTACTTGATTGAGTGGATTATTATGATGCGTTTAATTCTTATGCACAAAAATTCTTGGTTAATGTGAAATTAGAGTTTCCCTCAATAACATTGATTAGTTAAGTTCAAAATTAGGTGCTATAGCCTTGAGTTTTTTACTTGTGTGCCTATGGGATTATCTATCATGTTTGAATGATTGATATTGAATAGTTTGTGATTGTGAAATAGTGTTTGATGATATAGGGGCATAACTTGATGTGAATCATATTGGAATTGTTGGAAACTTAGGTTATTCCATAATTGACCCTTTTTCGATAGGGGTGAATGTTTGTGAAATTGCTATAGGATTTTGGTGGGTTTATGCTAAACTTGTGAGTGTTCATTTGTTTGCTTCGATGCTGGTAGAATTTAGGATTGAATATGTTCTTGGGGTGTGTGTGATAGACTTAGATAGGTCAAGCACCTGAAATTTTATGTTCACAAGAGTCTTTTACGACTCATAGATGAGTCTACAAGTCATAATTGCCCCTCGTGAAAAATTTCAAACACTAGATAATGTGGGTATTCATTAGACAATACCTTCTACAAGTTGTAGATCACTTTATGACTCGTAGATAGGTCTCGTAGAACCTTACCTATTTTCGAATTACTCTTTGGAATTATATAGACCCACATTTACGACTACGAGTTGTACCTAGGTCACGTAAACATTTCTAGTAAACATTATTGTTCTGAAGCACTGGGATACGAGAGCACTTTACAACTCATAATGCTTACTACAACTCGTAAAAGGGCCCTCGTAGACCCTATCTGCAACTTACTCAGATGAAGTTTTTGCTTTTTGTTCCTTGATATTTATGGCTAATGCTAGTTGTTTAGGCTTATTTTTCAGACAATATGACCCTATAAGGAAATTACTCAAAGATTGAGGCATTTAGGAGGAAGCTTCTAGATGAGCCTATTGATGTTGAGCGGACCTAGACGAGTCGGTCCCTAGAGGCCCATGATGTCTCCTAACACCCTGAGGCTGAGGTACCACAGACTAGAGCAGCAACAGCCAGAGCTATACATATTCGTATAAGGGGATTGGCCAGACTCAGCCACAGACTGGCACTTAGGTGCTAGGTATGTTTTTTACCCCTACTTATTCTATTTTTACTTGATTTGGTGCATTGCAGACAATGCACAATTCTTTCGATAGGGTATGGGTAGTTATGAGCCCTTCCCAATCTGATAAGGAAGGTACCAAGGAGATGGGGAGCAGCGTGCCCCAAATGACCCCTTATAGGGAGGAGCTAAGTTCAGCGGGGGCCTCTGAGGATAAAGGAGATACTGAGTCCTCCGTCGCACCATCTTGTTCATTAGCACCTGATGCTACTACTCACCAGTGATGCGTTGAGGGTATGGAGGCCATATTTTTGGAGGGCATTCAGCCCAAAGAGCAGGGCAAACCCACCTGTTTGATATATGAGGAGCCAAGGTTATAGATGATGGACTGGGTCATATCCCAAGTTTGAAAGACATGATGATACATTATGGGCTTGAGTAATTGACAAAGTCACTAGCTAGGTACTCTCCGATTAGATTTCTATGTATTAGACACAACCACAATTTAGTGAGCTCTTCTTAAGAGGAAGAGACCTATCACTCACTCCAGATTGATAGAGGTACGATTGAGAGGTCGGCGGGTTGACATTTCTGAGAAGACGATCTGTCGTGTTATGTTTGGTCCAGAGTACCATGCCCTAAGTTCGACAGTGGAGTTTAACTACAGTTGGGGCAAGCCAGAAATTCACTAATTATGAAGGATCCGGTACATAAGGCCTCATTACTGAGATGGGTGGCCGGTCACATTGCAGAGCAAGGTCTAGAACTTGCTTGGGTTACCACCCACACAAAGCCTATTGTCAAGGCTTCACTCTCTTTCCCCACCAAGTTTTGGTTGGCAGTTCTTAGATCCCACATTCAGCCTACTCTGATGGATAACATTTTGACACTAGAATGAGTGGTATTGGTTACTAGTATCTTGGCTGGCTATGACATTAATTGAGCTCGAGTCATAGTGGAGTAGATTCTTGATTCAGCACTCAAGAGGGCCACCTCCAGCCTATTTCCAATTTTGATCTACAAGCTTTGTCTTGAGTCTAGGGTGGAGATTTTTCACTAGCTGGACCAGTTAGTTGAGGCCTAGTATACCTTGGAGCTGAGCCTGAGAAAGGTTGATGAGAACCTGGTGGCACTCCGATGAGCATAGCCGCCACTACCACCATAGATGTTAGCGCCAGAGCCACCACTTGAAGGTTTGATGACTACCACCACTACAATTGTTGCTGATATGACTGATGAGAGACCCCAGCATCCTAAGGCAATTGATATTTAAAGGGGTCCTACAACAGCTATTCTTGCACCAGAGGCTACCCTTTCACCACCTTCTACACTGGGCATGGTTTATGTATTCACTGTTTCTATTCAGGATATGGCCCAGTGATTATCACGTGCTGAGATTCCGTTATCTCAGCTTATGTAGCAGCCCAGGCTATTACAAATTCAAAGGAGCGGAGCCAGTCATTAACTATTTGTACTATTCAGTAGCGTGTTTCTACAGTGGATGCCCGTATCGATGCCTTTGAGGATGGGGTTCAAAAGAGGTTAGCCGAGGCCCTACTTTCAGATTTGTCAGTCATCCATCAAGATATCAAGAAGCTTAGGGCTGACATGACAACTTCACTTAACACGCCTATGACACTACTAGAGACTACTTCTACAGAGCCACTATTTGATTTATTTGCCTCCATGAAGCTTTCATAGACTTCCCTCGGGAAGATACCTTGTATAGATGCAGAGCTAGATAAGAGGAATGTACATGCAAAGGTTTTCAAGGATGATGAGGATGAGGAGGACGATCTCGAGCTGGCTTTGAGGATATCTAGACAAGAGGAAAAGATGAGGCTAGTTTATGAGCATGATGCACAGAGAGGTATTGGCCCCTCTGGACAGAGTGGAGCAACTAAGAATACTACCTCGTATAAGGGGATTGGCCAGACTCAGCCACAGACTGGCACTTAGGTGCTAGGTATGTTTTTTACCCCTACTTATTCTATTTTTACTTGATTTGGTGCATTGCAGACAATGCACAATTCTTTCGATAGGGTATGGGTAGTTATGGGCCTTGGTGAAGTTTGAGTAGCTTAAGGTCCATAACTACCCTAAATTTTAATCCCGAGGTTTTCTTGCTTGTGTTTTGTTTTCTCGTGGATATTTAATTTCTATTGGACTGACACGTTTTGGATGTTTAGATAATATTTGTAGCATATAGTACTAATACTTATGGCATATAACATGTTTTTATATTTGGTTTAGAAAATTGGTACCTACCAATATTTTTTGATTAGTAGTTAAATGAAAACCATGCATGTTTGGGTGTTTGGCAATAGTTGTTTTCATAAGTGAGCATAATTGAGACATGAAGTATGATGCTGCTTGTTGATAATGTATGTAATGCCATGTGAGTCTGAGCTTATTTTGCTAGATTTGTGCATTTAAGTGAGATTATAGATTAAATGGATTAGGATGGGATCTTAGTCCTTTGTTCTTTAAATAAGTCCACTTTAGCCTAAAATAACAAACCTAATTAAGTTTTATCCCTCTTTCCAAATATTTGAGCCTTACATGTACCAATTCTTTCAAAAACCCCTAATTAGCCTAACCTTGTCTAGTGAAAAACCTTGAAATTAACCTTGGTCGGTCCTTGAGCATTGTGAACCTTGATTGAGTCAAAAAGCCTAAGTTGAGTGTGACTATGAAAAGTGGCCTTGGTTTGGGAAATAGATATTGTGTACTTCGATACAGGATAAAAGCCTAAGTTGAGGGTGGCCGATGTAGGGGTAAAATCATAAAAATAAGGTGGTGAGTTAGGAATGATAAGAAAAAAATAAAATCATGTATCGGGTATAAGAAAAAGGAAAAAGATGCCTTTGATTGAGATTAAAAGCAAAATAAAGTGTAAAAATGAGGCAAAAGCTGAAAATGAGAAGAAACTGCCTGGAAAAGCTTAAATGTGAAAAAAGAGAGAATAAGGTGAAAATATTAGAGTTGGTAAGCTAAAAGTGATGAAAAATGTAATTTAAGGATGACTTTTAGTCACTATTTTTTCAAAATGCCATACCAAAGCCCTCTAAGCCTACGTTACAAGCCTAGAATGTCCTAAAGTGATCCCAGTTCAATTGGTTGAAAATCTAATGAGTTATGAGTGTAGGGGCAAACCTATGGTATTAGTTATGATGCATGAACATCTTTTGTGAGAGTGAGTGTGTTTGCATAGTCCCAAAGTTAATTCTGAAATCATCAATGAGTGTAAAATTTAGGACTTCTTTCTGTGAGGGCACTTGTATTGCACTGTTAGCATTTGACTTGTTCAGTGATGTGGACTATTGATATTCCCTTGCTTGTCATAGTTGTGTTTTCAAATGCACTAGTGTGTTTTGGTTTGCTAAATCACTATCTAATCTTGTTTTGACAAGTTGGTGTGGGTACCTGAGTTTGAATTGTATGTGATGTATGCCATTGGGTTGAGGTCTGTGTGTTGCTATATTGTCTATATAGATTGAGTCGTCGCTTGAGGACAAAAAACAATTTTATGTTGAGGGTGTTGATGTTCCATCAAAATACAACACATTTGATGTTTAAAAATTAGGATTTTGTGTGTTCTCAAGGCAACATTTATTGTTTTAATGCGTTTTTGGTGTTTAGTTTGCAGGAAAGCAGGTTGGCATGATTTATTGGGCAAATTGCATACTTTTCTGATTTTTGGTTTTTTACGAGACCCTCTACGAGTCATAGAGGATTCTACAAGTTGTAGAGGAGGTTCTATGAAGATTTCTAGTGAAGTTTGTTTTAAAGTTCAGCCATACAAGAGCTCTATATGAGTAGTAGATCACTCTACCAGTCGTATAGAGTGGTTTCGTGAAGATTTCCAGTGAGTTCCACTGAAGGACCAGGTGATGTAGATGAAGTCTATGAGAATACAATATGAGTAGTGAATTAGTCTATGACTTGTAAAATGGATCCATAGCAGTGAAGCCCAAGATCTCAAGAGTTGAACACGAGACCCCAATTATTACTTGTAAGTCAGCTTATGAGTCGTAAATGCCTATTGTAGAAAGTTCGCCGACAAGTTTTCTATTTTTAAGGACTTTTTTGTAAATACTATAAATAGTAATTTTTAGGTTAATTATAAGGTGAGTATAGTAGAGAACGTCATTAGATAGTACCCTTAGGTTTTTGTACTTAGAGACTCAATTTTGGAGAATAATACACTTGTGCATTTGTTGATCTTCAAATCTTGTGATTCTCAATACATTTTGGATATGCTTGTCATCAAGTCAACTGGGTAAGTGATTAATTATGTTTTCTAAATTCATGATTTCTTTATCTACAATAACATGAGTAGCTAAATCCATAACTTAGGGTTGTGGGAATCATGAAGATCTAATCAAATAAACCTGGATAATTTACAATTCTCGGAATGGGTATTTACATGTATTAATCAATTCTCTTTGTTTTGTATGTTTTCTTGTAGTGGCTAACATTAGAACTTGTCTAGTGTTACCTTCCCGATCTAGGTGGTAAGTAATAGGAAAAGAGATTGATTAACAGGATTTGATGATATGTTCTCGTCTAATCAACCGAACTAGACCAAGGGAAGGTTGATTGGGACTATGGGTAATGGTTAGTATTGCACACTATGGTGATGGGCCAAGTCATAAAGTGAAATTTGCCTCTCACCTTTGGCCAAAAGGCTTGGTGAACTTAAATTACCGTCCTATATGCTATACTCTAGTCAAGAATTGGTTTATTCGGGGATAATGAGTTGCTGAATCATGGGAGCACAATTCCCAAGTTGCTCTCTATGATTGATTGTCTCTTGCTTTAGATATTTTAGTTTAATTACTTGTTGAATATTGCAAACCCCACCCTTGGAGAATTGAGTTGTTAGTTACTTGAATTGCATATTGGTGAATTCGTTTTGTCTTTGTATTCTCTATGGGATTCGACCCTAACCTTTGTTAGGTTTTATGTTTGACAATGACTACTTTATCCTCCAAAAGAGAGGTGTAACTTGGACGTGATCACATGTCCAATACCATAGGCTTGTCCCTACACTCATGACTAAGACCTTCGACTACTTGAACTAGGATCACTTTAGGACTTTATAGGCTTGTAACGTAGGCTCAAGGGGATTTGGTATGATATTTTGGGAACATAGTGACTAAACACCCTCCTAGACACTGCATTTTTCTACACTTTGTCCCTACCAACTTGGTTATTTTCACTCTATTCTCCGTTTTCTTGTATTTTATGCTTTTCTAGGTTCTTTCTTTTCATTTTTCAACTTTTTGCCTTACTTTTGCACTTCATTTTTCTTTTCTTTTTAGCTCACAACTAAGGTATCAATTATTTTTCTTACACCCAGTACATGATTTTTCTCTTTTTCCCTGTATCACTAACTTTTCCCCTCATTCTTTTTATTTCACCCTTACACCAACCACCCTCAACTTACGCTTTTGGCCTAAGTTGAGGTGGACAATACCTATCTTCAAAGCCATGGCCACTTTTGATAGCCACCCTCAACTTAGTCTTTTTGCCTAAGTCGAGGTGCACAATGTTCAAGAAAGGACCAGGGCTAATTTCAAGATTTTACAACTTACAAGGAGAGGTTAATTAGGTTCTTACAAAGAATGGGTACATGTCAGGCTCAAGCATTAGGATCAAGGGATATTCTACACACTTGGTTGGTCATTTAAGCTAAGTGGACTTTTTAAGAACAATGGCATAAGATCATTTCCTAGTCCAATTAATCTACAGTCTAACTTAGAGTAATAGGGCAAGTTCTGAATTAGCACACAATACATCAATTTAACAAAGTAAGTTCACACTCACATGACACTAATTACATTATTAACAAAAGACTCTCAGATCATGATTTTTATCTCAATTTAACCTAACTTATTAGAACAAACATTGTCAACATACCTAAACATGTATGGTTGCTATCTAGACTAACTACTCAAATTTTGTGGGTAACATTTTCACACAAAATACAAAAATATGTATATGCCACAGGTATCGATACTATATGCTACAAATACAACCTAAAAAATCCAAAACATGTTGGTTCAATAGAAATTAAATATCCATGAGAAAAAAAAACACATGTAAGAAAACTCCAAGATAAAAAATTGGGGTAGTTATGGATCCAAGCTACTCAGATTTCACTGAGGCCCATAACTATCCACATCCTATCGAAAAAGAGGTGCATTGTCCCCAATGCACACAATCAAATTAAAATAAAGTATAGGGGTCAAAAAATCATACTTGGATGCCTAAGAGCTAGTCTCCACCTTGGGTTGCCTCCCAAGCAGCACCTGATTTATTATCACAACACGACTTGGATAACTTGGTTACTAAGACTTCACCAAGAGCCCTAACTTCATTCTTCAAATCATCTGGCCTTTTCATAAACTGACAGATATTGAAGATAATGTTTTCATTGATCAAGTGAAACCTGAGTTGATCGGCTTCAATATCCACTAGTGCTCAACCACTGGCTAGGATTGGTCTTCACAAGATGATTGGGATGTCAAAGTAAACTCGACAATTATGATCACAAAATCTGCAGGGAATATAAACTTTTCAGCCTTAACAAGCACATCACAAAGTATCCCCACAGGTTTGTTCACTTTGCGGTCAGCCAATAACAACCACATACGTGTCAGAGTAGGGGATTCCAATCCTAGCTTTATGAAGACCGCAAAGGGCATCAGATATATATTGGCACCTAGATCACATAATTCCCTTGTGAACTCCATATCTCCAACAGTACAGGATATGGGAAAAGCGCCAGGATCTTATCGCTTTTGGACTAAGGACCTCGTAGCAATTACAGTATAATGCTGATGCTCTTGGAAGAGCTCTTGACTCATAGTGTGCTTCTTTGTAACTAGGTTCTTCATGTACTTTGCATACCCTAGCATCTTCTCCAATGCCTCGATGAGAGGGATGTTGATGGAGAGTTATTTCAGCATAGAGAGAAAGTGCTTGAACTTACCTTACTCATCCTTCTTTTTAATTCTTTGAGGGAAGGCTTGAGAAGGCATATGAATGGCCTTCAACTTCTATTATACATTAGTAACTACACTCACCCTATCCTTGCAACGATCATCTTTGGTGTCTGTATCCTTGGCTGCAACTATCTCCCCTCAAACATCATCCTCATCAACTAGCATAGGTGGATCAATGGTGCTCTTGCCACAACGAGTGTTAACCGCCATACACTGGCCTTCATTCTTAGGGTTTCGAATTCTGTTTCTAGGTAGTGTACCCCTCTGATGCTGATTGAGCTGAGTTAACCCTTGACCAAATTGTTGCTCAACCTATTTGATGGCAACAGAATGAGACTCCATTTTTTGATTAACACTGGAGATATCACACTTCATCCCCCTCAAAGTCTTATCCTGTGTCTCAACATTCTTTAACAGGGAGTCAAACATCTACTTAACTCTCAAGCTGCTCGTACCTGAGTCACAGTTGTGTTGTGGCATATATGGTCTATTTCTGTAGCCATCTTTGTGGCCCCAATTAGTTTCTCTGTCTTAGCCCCTACTCCAATCATAGTATCTTTCGTGGTTGTCCCTAAAAGGTTTATCTTGATTGACATTCCAACCTTGGTTTTCTTGACTGTGGTGCCAGTAGTCCTGATTAGTCCCTTGGGCATTGGTCCTGAAACCTCTTGCCTGATCAGCAATAAAATAAGTGTACTCCTCATAGTACGAATCATCATACATGGGTGTATTTGGACGCTGGTGAACAACTGCATTAACTTGCTCCTGATTCTATTTCATCATCATCTCTATGTCAATATGCATTCATGCAAGCTCTAACATAATCTCTTTATTAATCTTAGCTTGCTCTGAACCAATACTCACAGCGCACAAACTTTGGGTAAATGCTTTGTCTCTTTGCCCTCATACACGATTGGTCTTGGCCACTCTCTCTAACCATTCTACAATCTTTGCAAATGGTTGATCTGAGAACATGCCCCCCATAATGGTATTAGCAGAAGCTTGACTGTTCTTATCAAGGGTATGGTAAAAGATCCCTTCCAAAGCATCATTAACAATCTTATGGTCTAGGACACTTCTCAAGAACTTAGTGAACTGCTCCCATGTAGTACTGATCAAGTCACCAGGAAGTTGCTTAGAGTTGTTAATCTGATCTTTCAACATGAGCTTATTTGACCTTAGTAAGTACCTCTCTAAAATGCCTTCTACAATTCAGCCCAACAGGTGATCAAACTCTAAGGAAGCTCAGATATCCATGGTGCTACAAGCCTGTAAGAGACAATGGGAAGACACGAAGTCCCACAACATCCATATACAGATTCTATGTTCCCATCACACTCTTGAAGACAAATGCAAGATTGTGTAGATGGCTATGAGGATCCTCTGATGGTAAGACCACAAGCAGCCCAAGGTTCTGTAGTATTTGAAGCAACCTACTCAAAATCATAAACTTTGTGCTAGCTTATAGAGGTGGCAACACAATAGCTCTAGTCACCTCCATAGCTATAGGATTCAGCTTGCATTGGTTCCACTGTAAGCATTTGCATCAAAATCATATGGCATGGAGAAATATCCTTAAGATAAGGTGGGTTCTGATGATCAATGTCCTCATTCTAATTCCTGTTCAAAGCTATATTGGCCACGTTGTTAGAAATATCTTGGGCCATGTTTCTTAGCATTTTCTAGATCTCTAGGTCAAATGGGATCAAGGGTCTACATCGACTTCATGTGTTGGGCATACAGTACACTTATACTCTATAAACGAACAAAAACAACACAAAAAATAACATGTGGGAAATAAGGGTTAATACTCAAATCACTTAGAATTAACCAAGTCTAGCTGGATTCCCCGACAAAAGAGCCAAAATCTTGATATCACCTAAATTACACCTCCCTTTTGACGCTAAAGTGTTCTTAATTAAGATATAGAACCTAACTAAGGTTCAGGTCGAACATACAAAGAATATGTAGACTTAGAAGAATTCAATTAATGCAATTTGAGTGATTAACCTACTTATCTCCCAAAAAAGGGGGGAGGGTTGCAATAATAAGTAGAAAAGTATAACCTAACTAACACCAGAGTTTAACTAATATAAAGAGGAACTAGGGTTTTGTATTCCCCATGATTACCTAACTTAGTATCACCAGATAACCTAATTCTATTCTAGTGTGTAGCATAAAGGGTAGTATGTTAAGTTCACCAAACCTTTTGGTCAATACGAGAGGCGAATTTCACTACTTGACTTGGCCCATCTCCGCAGTGTGCATTACCAACCCTTACCTATTATTCCAAGTACAACCTCCCCTTGGCCTAGTTCGATTGATTAGATGAGAGAACACATCAATCGAATCCTATTAATTAATCTCTTTTCCTATTCATTACTATCTTGGTCCAGTCAGTAGCACTTGGTAGGTTCTAATATTGTCCACCATTAGAAAACATACAAAATGAAGAGAGTCAATCAATACATGCATGCACACTTTCCAAGAATTGTGAATTGTCCAATTATAACTTGTTAGTTCTTCATGGTTCCCACAACCCTAGTTATGGAGTTAGCTACTCATGATTTGTGTAGATGCAAGGCTTATGAATTGGAATAACATAATAGATGACTTACACAATTGAATTAACAACAAGCCAATCCAAGCTTCAAAGAAAATCACAAGATTATAAGATCAAATCAAAGTACAAGTGTTTCAATCTCACTGCTTTTTCTCTCTCAAACTATTCAACTCTCTAGAAACTTGGTAAAAACTAATCTAAACATCTATTTATAATATTTAAAATATTCAGAAATGCCCCCTTCTCTGATCTTGAGGGCACAAAACATGATCTATGACTCGTAATGTAATCTATCACACGTCTGTATGTTCGTAGAACAAACTTCAGAAAATTATCCCCTCATTGGAATTGTCCACAAAACCTACTTCATGGCCCGTATAATGAACTATGACCCTTACGGGTCTTGTACATCAGCAAAATCAGCAACTTCTATATTTTCTTCCCAAAATCAAGGCCAATCCTATAATCCTACAAATGAAACACAAAAACACATAAAATCAACTAATATCGCATTGAGAACACACCAAATTCCATGTTTTAAGCATCAAAAGTGATTTATTTTCACAGCACATAAGATTGAATGCTTCTTAATAGTGGCCAATGTTGGAACTCACAGAGTGTTACCGACTGGATCAAGGTAATGAATAGGAAAAGAGATTAATTAACAGGATTTGATTGATGTTTCTCATCTAATCAACCAAACTGTGCCAAGGGGATGTGTCATGCAAAATAGGTAAGGGTTAGTTATGTCACACTATGGGGATTGATCAAATCACACAATAAAATTTACCTTTTACCTGGATCAAAGGGTTTGGTAAACTTAACTTACCATTCTGCATGCTGCTCACTAGAAAAGGATTTGATTATCTGGTAATACCAAGTTAGGGAATCACAATACCCTAGTTACTCTTCATACTGATTTCACACTTGTCTTAGTTTAGAATTGCTTTTCATAGTTGTGGCAAACCACCCCCCCACCATAGACATAAGTAGGTTAATCCACCCCTTGGGGAGATAAGTCTACCATATTTTGAGATCGACCCTAACCTCGATTAGGTTATATATCTTGACAATGACTGCTTGAGCCTTCAAAAAGGATATGTAGCTTTTGTGACATTAAGATTTTGGCACCATTACTGAGGAATACGACTAGACTTGTTTAATTTGAGTAGTTCGGGAATCAATCTTTATTTCCCTTATGTTATATTTTGTTATTGATTTTGTTCTATTTCAGCGTGTAGGTGTAGTGTATGCCCAACACGTGAAATTGAGACATTCCCTTGACTCCGTTTGACCCAGAGATCAAGAGAACATTTAGAAGGATAGCCCAAGATATTGCAAGCAACGCGGTTAAAGCAGCTCTAAATCATAAACAAAATGAGAATGATAACAACTCACCACCTCTTGAGGACATTGATCCACAACCACATGATTTTAATGCCGAAGCTTATCAGTGAAATCAATATCGGCTGAATCCTCTCGCTATGGATATGACTGGAACTATTGTGTTACAGTCACTACCGGATGACACAAAGATTGTTGTATATTCATGGGCCTACTATCAGAGGATCCACATGGTCATCTACACAATGTTGTGTTTGTCTATAAGAGTGTAATGGGAACTTAGAATCTGTCTATGGATGTTGTTGGGGTTTGTCTTCCCATTATCTCTAATAGGAAATATAGAACTATGGCTATTTGAGCTCCCACAAAATTTGATCACTAGTTGGGCTGAGTTGCAAGTGAGATTTTTGGAGAGGTTCTT